>JAABOM020104417.1:0-25601 GCA_011800125.2 Solanum clarkiae
AAAATAGAACAATTTAGACAAAAATTTCATTTAATTCTATTGAGAAATGACTGAGATGTCGTAATGTAAAGTTTTCATATATATATATATATATATATATATATATATATATACATACATATTCAAGGACCTCTAACAACCAAACAAGCTCTAACTACATATTTTAACTCAATCTAGAGGTAAGGAAAGTCTACCTGGAAGGCAGTCCCTCGCACTCTTAATCAGTCCACTTAATATTTTCCTCCCTTGCCATCTCCAATACTTCCCGGCTATTAAAATATAAGTAACAAGGTCATTGCAGCTGATTTGGCTTTAATATATTAGGAAATGGGTGAAAATATATCAATTATGACTAAATCGAGGAAAATGGACCCATGCCCAAAATATTGAACCAACCCTGGTAAAATAATTCTACATCACCCCGAGTCTATAGAAAAAAATTGAGCCAAAAATAGATCCCAGAAGACAAAGAAACAACTCAAAAATAAAGTTGCATTTCTAAGGGAAAAACATTTATTACATAATTTCTCGGTTAAGTTCCACAAAAATACATCCAACTTAACAAGATCCAAGCATATCACAATGTTTCCCTTGGAAAATAGAACAATTTAGACAAAAATTTCATTTAATTCTATTGAGAAATGACTGAGATGTCGTAATGTAAAGTTTTCACTCATTTTTGATATATAACCCATGAAAAATAGACATTTTACATAGAAATACACATCAAAATTAGAATCTGACACTTTCACCGCATTCCTCACAAAATTTTGTACAATGTAGCATTTTGAATCACCCAAATTGGATGAAAACTTGCTCGGAATCGCGGTGTGAGGTTAATACATATATATATATATATATATATATATATATACACACACACATTGACATGGAAACTCCCTTATATATGCACCTAGGCCTGGTGAAACGCTTCTAATATGTGGCAGGTCCAGATCATGCCACATGTTAGTGCTGGGGCTGGCCACATGTCCCTTCAACTCAACAACCATCCAATCCCTTTTTCGATGTTTCGAGCTCGTTCAGACTCCAACAACAACAACATATCCAGTGGAATCCCAGAAGTGGGGTCTGGAGAGAGTAGAATATACGAAAGACCTTACCACTACCTCACAAGGTAGAGAGGTTGTTTCTTAAGAACCCTCATCTCAGAAACCCATAAGCAGAATACACTAGATATGGAAAAAGAGAAAGGAAAAGAGAGGAAACAGAAAGAATGACTAACAACGAAAAGAACGTGACTGTAAATGTGATAAATAAACATATATATGATGGATAATGACAACAAAGGATATAAAAAGAACATGACTAATCCTACTACCCTACTATACCCCAAGGCCAGGTATCCACCTAACCTTACTAACCTATTAGCCTGATATTCTAATTCGCGACCTCCACTCTTTTCTACCTAAGGTCATGTCCTCGGTGAGATCAAGTTTCTCCATATATTGTCTGATCACCTCTCCTAATAATTCTTCGGTCTATCTCTACTCCTCCATTGAACTCCCAAATCTAACCTCTCGCACCTCCTAACAGGAGCATCGGTACTCCTTCTCTGCACATGTCTAAACTAACGCAATCTCACTTCCCTCATCTTATCAGCCATAGGGGCCACCTCTAGCTTCTCCAGAATGGTCTCATTCCTAATCTTGTCACTCCTAGTATGACCACACATCTATCTCAACATCCTCATCTCTGCAACCTGCATCTTTTGAATATATGCATTTTTTATTAGCTAACACTCCACCCCATACAGCAAAGATGATCTAACCACCATTCTGAAAAACTAACCTTTGAGTTTAGGTGGCATCTCTTTATCACACAATACTCTATAGGCAAGCCTCCATTTTGTCCATGTTGCTCCAATATAACATGTAACATCATTGTTGATATCGCCACTACTCTGGATGATGGACACAAGATACTTAAAATTTTCTCTCTTGGGGATAGGCTGAGAGGCAAGCCTTACATAAATATTTGCTTCATCCCTTACAACACTGAATTTGCACTCAAAAATCCTGCTCGGTTGAACCCTTTAGATTCCTAAGCGTGTCTCCAAATCTCCAATCTATCATTGACTCTAGTCCGAGTCTCATCAATCAGTACTCTGTCATATGCAAATAGGATACACCATGGAACCTCCTCCTGAATAGAATGTGTCATCTTATCCATCACTAAGACAAATAGAAAAGGGCTCAATACAGATCCTTGATGAAGTCCCATCTGAACAGGAAAATACTCTGAGTCTCCTCCCACCGTCCTTACTCGAGTTTTGGATTTGTCGTACATGTCCTTTATCACCCAAATATATGCCATTAGGGCACCTTTCACCTCTAGACTCCTCCATAGGACATCTCTCAAAACCTTGTCATAAGCCTTCTCGAGATCAATGAACACCATATGAAGGTCCATCTTTCTTTCCCTATATTTGTTCACTAATCTCCAAACAAGATGAATCGCTTCAGTAGTTGACCGCCCCATCATGAATTCAAACTAATTTTCTGAATAGACACTACTTTTCTCACCCTCATCTCCATCACTCTTTCCTAGACCTTCATGGTGTGACTTAATAACTTGATACCCCTATAATTGTTACAGTTTTGAATATCACCCTTGTTCTTGTACAATTGACCATTATACTCTTTCTCTATTAGTCGGGCATCTTGGCAGTCTTCATAATAGCATTGAATAGTCTAGTCAATCACTCTATGCCATCCTTGACCATGTTTTTCCAAAAATTTATCGGGATCGCATCGGGTCCGATCGCCCTCCCTCTCTTCATCCTGCTAATAGCACGTCTAACCTCCTCAAATCTGAACTAATTGCAATAACCAAAATCTCGATGACTTTCAGAGTATGCCAACATACCCAGCTCAATACTCTATCTCCTTTTTCATTTAAGAGTTTATGAAAGTACGCTTGCCAGCTTAGCTTAATGGAAGTCTCATCCACCAATAACACACCCTTCTCATCCTTGATGCACTTCATATGGTCCAGGTCGCGAGCTTTCTTTTCTCACTCTTTAGCAAGCCTATAGAATCTCTTGTCCGCCCCCCCCATCACTTAGCTTCTCATATAGGCGCTCAAATGTTGTTGTCTTAGCACTCGTCACCACTATCTTTGCTTCTGTCTTAAGCCATCTTATAGATCTCCTTAAGCCTATGCTTTTCATCCTTATCCCTATACTCCAACCTCTTCGTAAAGCAATCTTCTTAGCTTTCACTTTTCCTTGAACTTCATCATTCCACCACTAATCGTCTGACGTCCAACAAGGGTCCCTCTAGTACCTTGATAGCTACTTTTCTAATCCACCGCTACTCCAAGCCCCTAAATTACTCTACTTTTCTTCCATCTCTCGTGAAAGGACAGGAGTTAGGCCTCCCCATCTAATCCTCGATTGGGAATTAATAACCTTCTTCTTCTTTTCTCTCTTAATGTCTAAATCCATCACTAGAAGCCTATGTTGAGTGGAAACATTTTCACTCAGAATAACCTTGTAATTCTTACAAAGGATTCTATCATGATTTTGAAGAACCAAGTAATCAATATGAGTCTTAGCTACCATATTATGAAAGGTAATCAAGTGGTTTTCCCTCTTCAGGAAATATGAGTTAGCAATAACCAACTTAAAGGCTTTGGAAAAATCCAAGAGAGACGTTTCACCTCCATTCCTCTCCCCAAAACCAAAGCCTCCATGGATATCTTTAAATCGGCTAGTGGTTGCCCCAATATGCCCATTAAAGTCTCCCCAATGAAGAGTTTTTCCATCTTTGGCATGCCTCTCACAACCTCATCCAAATCTTCCCAAAAGAGCCTTCTGACTTCCTCATCTAGGCCCACTTGAGGGCATAGGCAGTAACTACATTCACTACATGCCTACCAACCACAAGTTTAATAGACATCATCCTCTCATTAAACTTCCTAACTTCCATCACACATTCCTTAAGTTCCTTGTCTACTAGTATACCTATATCATTTCTATCCCTAGAACCACCTGCGTAACATAACTTGAATCTATCTATGTCCTGAGCTTTGGTCCCTACCCATCTAGTCTACTGAACACACATTATATTAATATTTCTCCTCTTAAGAAACTTTACTAGCTCTATGGATTTCCCTATAAGTGATCCTATATTTCACGACCCTACCCTTAACTTAGATATGCATGTACCTCTCTTACCATCCCTACCCTTTACCTTCCACCCCAATCGATGACTTGACCCTAATCCACCATTAGATCCTAATGCCACTAAACTAAGAACTAATATATTACTATGCTACAATGATCAAGAAGATACAAATCAAGAAATACACTAGGAATGCTATACAATAATCAATAGTCAACACTAAAAATCAAAACAAAAAAAACTACACGCGCATAACAATAATATTAGGCAACTTGCAAGACTCCCTATAAAATAAATTTTGTAACAAACAAACACATAAAGAAAGAAAAACCCAATGCAAGGAAATACAATCTCTCACAAACAACAGTTCAACGATAATTAGCATGTAAAAAAGAGAGTTAGCTATACCATACCAAAATAGCTATGCTATATTTTCAAGAAACTCAGAATTTTATACCTAAAGCAAGAATATATTTTGTATGGAGATACTAGCAATGGAAATCAGCAACTGAAAATTCAATTAAGTAACTTAGAAATTCAATTAAGCATGAACAGAAGCAGACAACAACATGATAGAATTAAAGTTCAGGAAAGAAATGCAGAAATATATCACCTGGGTCGTCTTCTGCTTCACGTCAGAGTTATGCGTCGCTATCCTTATGCTGAGCTTGTTTCACAATCTTGATTACTGAATCTCAATAAACAAGACAGAATCTAATATTAGACATTACAAAAAATAACGTAGGTCATCGGAACAGTTGAAATTTGCCCATCCCAAATTACATACCCTCAAGAAAGCATTGAGAAGTAGACGACACACTCAAGAGTTGATCTCTAATTCAGAATTTTCTAAACTTTCATAATTTTTGCTTTTGTTTCTTCGATCAAAGTGAGAATACCAGAATCCTTTTCTCTTGATGCTAACAAGTGTGCAGCAAGTACTACTCTTGATTGACAGTAGTTGAAAAATTTAGACTCATCGGAAGAAGGCGTCCCTTGATAATGATCTTGCTGATCGATAAACAATTGAAGAGAAATTACCAGAGAAACATGGGAAAAACCTTTGTGTGGAGAGGAGAAGAAAGGCGGTGGGGGAGTTTGACGGAAAGTCAGAGAAAGATCTAGATTAAAATTCAGAACTTGTTCAGACTCCAATTGTCAAAAATACAACTATGTAACCATATGGATTTCGACATTTCGAACCCAACATGTGGTCAAAAATTCTGATGGAGATTTCTACAATCTAATATGGGTCCCACTTCCTTATATGCAATATTTAATAAAAAGCCCTTGGAGGGTCAAATCGCATCTGAAAGTCTCCGGTATCAAATGAAGGGTCGTCGTAGACCAAACTCAATATTTCTGAGCGAACCGTACTATTAAAACTCTCATTTGTGGTATGTTTCCTGAGGGAGTTGACTAAGTCAACTATTAACAAGTTCTGACAGCTAAATTAATAAATCATGATATAACTGCAACGGATATGCTCCTAGCCTAATTCGACCATTTCGAAAGTAATGAAATCATCAAAATTCTAGTCTAAGGCCATTTACTAGGACTTTATCATAAAACTCATTTTACTTGTATGACTTCTCGGTTAACTCAAAAACTCACATAAATTCCAAATAGCCTAACCAATAACCCTACTAACAATCTCAACAAATCACCAATGGCCCCAAGTCACTATACACATGCTCAAGTCAACAAAATAACTATGAAACCATTGGAATGACCTGGATGGTCATTACAACCTCCCTCATTAATAAGACTTTCGTCCGCAAAAGTATGAATACAAGCGTACCTAGAGACTCCAATTCGAACCACATAGAGATCCTTACTCTGAACTCATAGCAACTAGTTAATACCAAGATCATAAGCATGCTTAGCATCCAAAAATGATTCTCGTAATCTCAACTAATTAGAAGAACAACAACCTATATATTTGTAATAGAGAATCAATGTAGCAATCTCTAAGGGATCCTCACCGATCAATCACTCACCCTATAAGCTCAGTCAGCTAGTATGTAACAGGAAATGAGCGGGCTAGATATACTTGCCCTCAACATGTTATCAGATATCCAAACAATCATAGTTTTTCATAACAGTAATCGTGTTTTATCTATAAGGCTTTCACTCCGTTCCTGGTTCCCTTATACAAGCAATTCCCACAAATCACAAATGGCTCACATGATAACTAAATGATGCAAACAACAGCTAATATACCCAAACTCACACATAGGACTTAAAACCCCCTTCCTATGTTGTTCATCAACCAAGCACTGGAACCACAACAATCACTAGTGTAACAAATAGTCAGGACACCATCTCAATATAACAGATTACTGATATAACAGCTATAAGTATTCTCATCATGATAGTAGATACCCATGAGTAGAATAGATAACTAATATACCACTCATTGGTACTTTCAACAACTATCCGACCCTCGCCAATGCATTAGATACTCAACATACCACCCACGAGTAAACTTCTTGCACCTTCCTTCATACTAGCCACACATATATCACTTCCCAGTCATGGTCCCCAATGTTTATTATCATTTAGTCGCTGGGGAATACCATGAGTGATGGGGGTAAAGCACTCTTAGTTACGCCCGCTAGCCTCAAACTCGATAATCGGAACAATTATGAGTTAACAACATATGGTTCATATATGGTCTCCACAATCCAACTTGGCACATATCGCATCAACTGAGAAGGATCTAGCAATTCTGATATTTAACAGACCCATCATCATCCTATAGTACTTAACAAGTTAGCCCTTATCAAGTAGGATTCCCCACGGGTTTACCACAATAACCATAACTGATACATATAAGTCCTCGAATCCATGATACAATAGGGCAGTAGTCAGCCAACAAACATAATCAGTCACTCACAATAGCCACAACTAGTCCAAGTACAATCTCTAGGATGTCCTCTGCCCAAAACCTCTATCAATGGCAATCTGATCTCACCTATAATGCAATCAACCTCCTCTCTCTAATAATAATCTGGCAATCCGCATGAACATATCTAAGGATCAAAACTATAGGAGTTGTGTTTCCCAATAAGTCCTTAGATGTCATACCACAAGCATGGAAAAATATTATAAACATCCAATCGGTCCAAACTCTGAACCTGCATATAAAAAAGAATGCCAACCAATGCCTCGGCAATGAGCCTTTACTCACTACTGGAGACATATCAAGTACAGCCAAGGTGGCCATCCAGCTTAATCATCTACCACACATGATAAGGAACGAATCAATCCATACCTAAACTAATATCAAAATTGAGCCTATCCGACAATATCAAGCTATCCAAATATCATAATTCTAAAGAATCACCACGCTTGATCCCCCACTAATAAAAAGGAATCCCCCACTATGTCAATGCATAGCCCAGGATAGAAAAGACTCAAACCCATACTTAAGTAAGCGATGATATGAGCAATACATATGACAATGTAGAACGATAACCCGAGAAGTATTTGGTCTCATCATGAGCCTGATACCATCTTTTTCCATCTCGGTCCATAGCCCTAATCTCATAACGAGGGGTTTGTCCTGGAGGATATGATGAGGCCTTGGGCACTTCGGGGACCCTCTAGTTCACCACCTACTGCTTGGGGCCCCTTTTTTCCTATTTTGCATGCTCTAGATGCCATGAGTTTCCTATATAAACCATAATTTGACAATTAGATCATACCGGGCACATATCCCCACACTTAGAATTGACCCGGCAATGCTACCCCACACTTGGTTCAAACCATGGGATTGACAGGGTACTCAGACTTCCCCAATCAACTTAGAGTTATCATTACCAAAGAATAACAACAACATTAAAATATCACATTGTGTGACGTGCTACAAGGCATACATATCCCGCACTTGGTTCACACCCCAACATTTATTCAAAATCACAACAACACCCTTCAGAATCATAATTCAACCTAATTGAGTTACAAACACAGCCCCACACCTCAAAGTCAACACTTATCAAAGCAATAACAACATGGGGCGACATAATGTCAATTAAACAACAAGAATCAACCCTTCTAAATGTTTACTATCACTCGCTCTAAGGCAAAAAAAAAAAGATAACAAGCATCAATTGCCGGCACAAATAGATAAGATTCAACGATTTAACCCTAAATATGCTTAGAAATTCAACCTAGCATTTCTAACCCCCCACATCTCTTCCCAATTTCAACCACAATCCCAAATTTAAAGTGCAAAAATCCACTCCCCGCTCCAAATTAAACAACAAATTACCATGGGGGAGGAGTAATATCAAGAATTAATATCCACGGCAACACTACTCACCACAACTCAAGGAATTCTCAAGAAAAAGAGTGAAGAACACATACCTTTGATGATGAAGTGCAAGAGAAAACTAGGTACAACCCATGGAAAATTAAAGTGCATCGTGGATTTGTTTGAAATTATGAGATTAGGGGTGAAAAAGTGAGAATTTAGGAGAGAAAGAGGGTGACTTGGGGTTAAAATCATGAAAATCTAGGAGGAAAACATCAAGGAAGGGTTTAAATAGGTGGGGGAAATTGGGCCAGGTCGAGTGAAAAACCATCCAAAACTGTACATCTCGACGAGAGTTTCACGATGCAGACCTGTCGCAGACTTGGACTTGTCAAATTTCTAGTTTTTTAGGATTTTGGAGACTTACCTCTTACATATCTCCACGACAGGTCCACGACGCGAACCCATCATCTACTTTTCTAGATAAGTGAAATATCAGGGGTCCAAAAATTTTATGTTTTGAGCATCAAACTCTGAAAAAAATCCTCGAACACCTGAATATGCTATAAAATAGTAAAAACAAGTTAATCCGATCAAGAAAAATCTAAAATAACTTACAGATCAATGGAAATTTAAGACGATAAATTTTGCACGCAAAATGTGAACGTGCAATGAGACAGGTCGTGGACCAACACTTTGTGGCAACTGATAATTTTTCAATAGCTTTTTATAACAGTGCAAAAATTAAAATAAAAGTAATCGTACCTCACCAGAGGTTACCTACCGTGCAGCGCCTGATTTAACATTATAGCACGACTCAGTAATCTCTTTATTAATCATTGGCCAACTCAGTGGTCTCCTCTTCACGATCTATGTCAACACCATAGTAGTGTTTCACCCTCTAACTGTTCACCAAGATATATTGATTCGCGGTCTCATCCCCGAGCTCAACTGCACCATATGGCATCATGTTCACCACTGTGTATGGTCCACTCCACTTGGACCTCAGCTTACCTGAAAAAAGTTTAAAATGAGGGTTAAAGAGAAGTACTTTTTTCCCAGGCTCAAAGGTATGCCTGATGATGTGCTTGTCATGCTATTTCTTCATTCTTCTCTTTGTAGTTTGGCATTCTGATATGTATGGAGTCAAAATTCACCCAACTGCTCCAGTTATTCTAGGCGCTTCTGCCCTGCGAGCTCTGGGTCGATATTGAGCTTTTTGATAGCCCAATAAACTTGGTGTTCTAGCTTTACAGGGAGTGGAACGCCTTCTCGTAGACCATATTATACGGAGATGTGCCAATCAGAGTTTTATAGGCAATCCTGTAAGCCTATAAGGCCTCATACAACCTTATAGCCCAATCTTTTCTAGTAGCATTGACAGTTTTTTACAGGATTTGCTTGACCTTACGATGTGATACCTCCACCTGTCCATTTGTCTGCGGGTGATAAGTTTTGGCTACCATGTGCATGACCCCATACTTAGCAAGCAAGTTCTTCACAGTTTGATTTATGAAATGTGCTCCTCCATCACTTATGATGGCTCGTGGATTACCAAATCTTGTAGAGATATGTTTCTTTAAGAATTTACTCACTAATTTGGAGTGATTAGTGGGTATAGCTACTGCTTCGACCAAGTTGTACACATAGTCAACTGCTATAAGTAGGTAATGATTGCCAAAAGAGGGTGGGAATGGACTCATTAAATCCATCCCCCAGACATGAAAAATTTCCACTTCTAATATGTGGTTGAGAGGCATCTCATGCCTCTTGTATATGGTTCTTGTCCTTTGGCATACATCATAGTTTCTGCATAATCCAAAACATTTTTTAACAGAGTAGGCCAAAAGAATCCAGATTGCAAAACCTTGTGAGTCATCCTCTCTCCTCCATGTTGCCCTCCATATGGTAAGGAATGACATCGCTCAAGCACTTAGTGTGTCTCCACCTTTGGTACACATCATCTCAACATTCTATATGTGCCCTGCTTGAAGAGATAAGCATCACGACCCAAGCCTAGGGCCTAGACGTGACTGGAAAATAGGGAACACAAAGAACCCCAAACAAGCGTCATAGTATATCATTACACATCCTTAGTCGCAGAAGTAATTAAAATGACAATACGAGATAAGCATAAACAAGGGGAATTAGGATTAAGAGTAAACTTCTATGTTATAAACATCACAAAACAAAAGAGTCAAGGCTCATAGTATAGATACATAACATGTCCAACAAAACCTCTAAGCATAGATACTTAGTGGGGGTCAAGACAAACAACCGGGATCACCCTCATAGTCAAAGTATACATAAAAGAAAAACAGTTTTAGAATATAGAATGAGATCATAAGCAACGTCCTCAGAATGAAGGACTTAGCAACAAGAGTGAGTGAAACCGTACTAGCCACGTGGGTGGAGATGCTCAAACGGGGCTCCGATTCCTATATGGTGATATCATGTAGGCATAGAGTATGCATTAGTACGTTGGAATGTACTAAGCATGTGGGATGTAATACAATAAGAGATAGGTAACATAATCAAAATGCATAATCATAACAAGAGATAGTATGTTAGCAACATGGCATGCATGAAAAATGCTTGTAGTAAAACATGCTTGAAAATAATCATACTTGCATAACTTGTTTAACACAATAAGATGACATGATTAGCTCATCCAAATATCTTGTACTAGAGGTTGAGGAATATAGTATAGGTCATAACCCCTTCTAGTAGTTAATGGGTAGTACATGAGGGTAAAGAGATAGCATAGTTCAAAACCCCTACATGTAAACAAGAGATAATGAAAAGCAAATGAGGGTAGGAAGGTAGCATTGGTCATAACCCCTACATGTGTGCATATGAGGGGGTAAGGCATTCCACATAGTTCATAACTCCTTCATATGAGTACATTGCATAGCCTCAAATCATACGTGAGGGGAAGGAGTACAACATAATTCATAACCCCTACATGTAGAAATGAGTAAGTGAACAGCACATGATGGTAAAGGTAGCATAGGTCATAACCCCTACATGTATGTACCTTGCATAACCTCAAACCATACACGAGGGTAAGGAGAACAACATAATTCATAACCCCTACGTGTGGATATGAGTAAATGAGTAGCATTGATTCGTACTTGAGGGTAAGGTGTATAACATAGTTCATAACCCCTACATGTTGGAATTGGCCTTGCACTAGAGGGTAAAGCATATAACATAGTTCATAACCCCTTCTAGTAGGCTTCACAATTCACAAGAGCATAAAGCTTAACATAAGGACTCAATAACTCATCAATGATTCCCAAGAATATCATGACATGAGAGCCCAACAATTTACCTGCAATACCATAGGTTCCTTACATGTTTTAAACACATACATATACATTCCTTTCATCACCATATAGTTATTCAACTCTTAAGACATGCATTGGACCATCGATTCCTCAAGAATCCTAAACCGGACATCTCATCAAACACATGGTGAGTGTGTAGTGCAAGTGTAAAACCATGCAATTCAAGAGTGAAATCATGCAAGAAAACTTGGAGTAAAACATCCCACCAACACTTGGTAATACCATCATGCAATATATATTGAAATCCATCATCAAAACTCATAATAGACCATAGTTTAATACCCCAAAACATGCATAGGTACAATAGGCAAACCATCTCATAGTATGATCTTGAAATAGGTTGACACGTATTTCCAATCAACATTTCATTAAAACCCAACATAATGTGTAATCATAATTCATATTAAAAAATACCCATAAGTAAAGCAATGTTAAATCATGAAATTTATATAAAAAGGAAGCTTGGGCTTCATGGGTGAAAGGAACCCATGAATGAAACCCACATACCTTAGAACTTGAATTTCTTGAAATTGAATTGTGAAAGACTTGAAGTTTGGAAGTGGGTCTTGGAATCCAAAGCTTGCTCTTGAGTTTCCTTGAATTTGTATTAAGGTTTTGATGGAGGCTCTTGAGAGGATTTGAGAGTGTATTCTAATTGGGAGGATTGAATTTGATCTTTAGAAATAGGGTTAGGTCTTTTGAAGGTATTAAGATAGCATAGGAATTTCCAAAATACCAATAGAAATGGATAAATTTACGAAATGCCATTAATGAGGCATAATTTAGCAAAAACCCATATATACCTTTGCACGTACAAGCTCTACGAAAACGGGCATAACGTCTTCATCTGAACTCTAAATAAGGAGAAATCAGGTGTGTTGGAAAGCTAATTCAAAGAGCTTTGATTTGGTAGGTCTTGGGCCACCCATTTCTTTATGTGCTAAGAGATATGCCCCTTTAGTGTTGACTCTCCTACCAGTACTTCTGCAAAACTTAGCTAATGGGAATTCTTTTAAACTTGGGTTGATGTAGGGGACCTATAGTTGTCTTAAATGACATAAATAAGCTTGACTTAGATTTGAATGAGAGCTTGAAGCTTGAATGAGTTTCTTGAGACCTGTAAGTGAGTTTGGGACACTTGAATTGGGTGAAATATTTATCTAAGTGTTTGAAAGAGTACTATGGAATGTCTTGTATGATATGAAAATGAAATATGGCTAAGTATAGGTATATTCATGAATGGGATGGCTTAGGCTCAAGAACCTAAAGCCTAGGACTGGAATAAAATAACTGGCACAAAATAAGGCAGTAGCGCCCCACCCGCGTCGTGCTAGGGGCACGCAGGCACACTATTTGAGTTGCTAACTTGAAATTTTGGATTTTCCTACGGTTGCACTAAAATTTGGGTTAGACCCATTTCCCGCTCAATTTTTCCCACTAAAAAAGAATATAAAGTCAGATTTTTAATATCACACATGGATTTTAAGATACATGAAAATTATAATTTCGGGCACTTCTGAAGCACATCTTTGGGCACTTTTGGGGGTCTTTACAATATCTCCCCCTTGGAAACATTCGTCCCCGAATGTCAAGGAGATGTATATGAAAAGAGTAATCATGAAAAAATCAACCCCAACAAGAATACAGTAATATATTTAAAACACCATTTTCAAAACATCAACATAAGTGTCAATAATCGTCATGAACTTGTTAACATAAACATGGATGCATGCAAATGACCTAGGGGCTGAAACATAAGGCTTGGAATCATGAAAGGACTTGACATGTCATCATGAGTTTGAATAGAAATGAAAGAGATATGGATATTGTTAGTCCATGCCCGCTCCGGCTCCCCGAGAGACACTTTTGCCTTTACGATTCTTCTAAAGGGCCTTGACGAACACCAAATCCTTATTAATCAACTTTTCCACCTTTCCATCCAATACCCCCACCGGGACCTTCTCCTAAGTTAACTTATCCTCCACAAACTCATAGAGTTATATAATACTAGAGTCACCAACACATCTCTTGAACCTAGAAGCATGAGGAAACGGATGAACCACTCCCATATCCATAGGAATTCTCATCTGTGTGAACCTTACGAATCTTCCTCTACATTCTATAAGGACTCACAACCATAAACTCATTAGTCAACCTCAAACACACATAGCCCACTTGGTACCACAAACCATCATCTCCCCCTTGGGAGACAACCTCCATTCAACCATCCTTCCACCCAAAGCTTCCAACTCTAATAAGACGGAACCAAGGCCTTGCTTAACTAGACCTCTCCAACCAAAGAAAATTGGAACCACCAAGACCACTATTCTACCATTCTAAACTTCCCTCAACCTAACTTTCAATCTAACCAACCGATGAACCCCACTAGTCTCCTCTTTGCCACCATTATCCACATATGCTAGGCTACCCATAGACACCCTATTTAGAACATCAACCACAACATTTTCCAAAGGGTGAAATAATGCACACTCATATCAAAATCCTTAAGGAGTTCTAACCACCTTCTTGTTATCCTCAACTCACACCTATCAAATTTAGCAAACAACCTCTCACCCCCTAAGACTTGCAGCACTACCCCCAAATGATTCACAAGCTCTAAATAAATCAATACTCCCATGCTAGAGGCCACCATAGACATACCATGTTAGAGTTTGAAGACCCTATTCATGAGACCCATAGAAATAACCGGTGCATAAATCAACCAAACCACTCCATCAATATTCAAAATGCTCACTCCTAGTCTGAAAAGATACTTAAGGATATCACCTACCCTCATCCTCACTTGGGGACAAAACTCGAACCAAAGATCAATCTTAGAGAAGTAACTAACCCATTGTAGTTGACCAAATAGATCGACTGACCCTAACCATCATATTACAACCATACGGTTTCTACACTCCCTGGAAGCATGCTATGCAAGTAGCCAAGACCTCCAACCCATCAAACTAAGTTCAACTAAAATCAGAAGACAAGATTCTATGCAATAAGAACATGGGGCAACCCTTAGACATCAATTGAACCTTAAGATAAGAATGGACCTACCTCTTTTGCTACCACTTGACAACCTTCCACTCAAAGATGGGTCCATTGGGAAGTCAATCTAACTCTATGGGTCCTACCATCCATGGAGACACAACATGCATGAAACTATTCCATCCCAAGTATAACACCAAATCCACCACATCAAATCCAACGAGTCAAAAGGCAAGACCTATTACAATATGAACATGGAACAATACCTATGAACTTTCAGACAACAATAGACTTAACAAGGTGGGTATACACCAAAAGTTCACATAACAACTCGGGCACACAAAAGAAGTCCACTAGCCAACAAAAATAATAATGAAAGGAATAATGAAACCTGAATCCATCAAAACCAAAACCTTTAACTTACCTTTCTTCGCCTCCCTCTTTGAAGCGGCATGGTCAACTAGAAGAGCAAAGAACATTCATTAGGGGAAAGCACTATCTCACTTCTAAAGCATGACATAGACCATGAAAAAGGAAAATATTTTCTAAAATATCTCATAGACTACTACTCATAGTTGTGGTACACAACACAACCATGAATAAGACTCTAATCGATGCAATATATTGGACTCCAAGGATCTAACAACCTAGTGCTTTGATACTATCTTTGTCACGACCCAAGCCTAGGGCTTAGACATGACCGACAAATAGAGAACCCGAAGGAACCCCAAACAAGCCTCATAGCATATCATTATACATCCTTGATCGCGGAAGCAATTAAAATGACAATAAGAGATAAGCATAAACAAGGAGAATTGGGACTAAGGTAAACTTCGATGTCATAAACATCAAGAAACAAGAGAGTCAAGGCTCATAGTATATACATAACATGTCCAACAATACCTTTAAACATAAATACTTGGGGGGGCCAAGACAAGCAACTGGGCTCACCCTCATAGTCAAAGTATACATAAAAGAAAAATAATTTTGGAACATAGCATGAGATCATAAGCAACATCCCCGGAATAGAGGACTCACCAACAAGCTTAAGTGAAACCGTACTAGCCACATGGGTGGAGATGCTTAAGCAGGGCTTCAGTTCCTACATAGTAATATCATGTAGGTATAGAGTATATGTTACTACGTTGGAATGTACTAAATATATAGGATGCAATGAAACAAGAGATAGACAATATAATCAAAATGCATAATCACAGCAAGAGAGAGTATGTTAGCAACATGGCATGCATGAACAATGCTTGTAGTAAAACATGCTTAAAAATAATCGCAATTGCAAAACTTATTTAACACAATAAGATGACATGATTAGCTCATCCAAATAGCTTGTACTAGAAGGTGAGGAATATAACATAGGTCATAACCCCTTCTAGTAGGTAATGGGTAGTACATGAGGGTAAAGAGATAGTATAGTTCGTAACCCCTACATGTAAATAAGAGATAATGAATAACACATAAGGGTAGGAAGGTATCATAAGTCATAACCCCTACATGTGTGCATATGAGGGTGAGACATTTCACATAGTTCATAACCCCATCATATGAGTACATTGCATAACCTCAAATCATACAACCCCATCATATGAGTACATTGCATAACCTCAAATCATACATAAGGGTAAGGAGTACAGCATAGTTCATAACCCCTACATGTAGAAATGAGTAAGTAAACAGCACATGAGGTTAAACGTAGCATAGGTCATAACCTCTACATGTGTGTACCTTGCATAAACTCAAACCATACACAAGGGTAAGGAGTACAACATAGTTCATAACCCCTATGTGTGTATATGAGTAAGTGGTAACATTCATTCATACATGAGGATAAGGTGTACAACATAGTTCATAACCCCTACATGTAAGAATTGGTCTTGCACTAGAGGGTAAAGCATATAACATAGTTTATAATCCCTTCTAGTAGGCTTCACAACTCACAAGAGCATAAACCTTAGCATAAGGACTTAATAACTCATCAACAATTCCCAAGAACATAAAGACATGAGAGCTCAACAATTCACTTACAATACCATAGGTGCCTTACATTTTTAAACACTTCGTCACCATATAGTTATTCAACTCTTAAAACATGCATTGGACCATCGATTCCTCAAGAACCCTAAACTGGACATCTCATCAAACACTTGGTGAGTGTGTGTGCAAGTGTAAAACCATGCAATTTAAGAGTGAAATCATACAAGAAAACTTGAAGTAAAACATCCCACCAACACTTGGTAATACCATCATGCAATATACATTAAAATCCATTGTCAAATCTCATAATAGATCATAGTTTAATGCCCCAAAATATGCATAGTTACAATAGACAAACCATCTCATAGTATGATCTTGAAATAGGTAGACATGTGTTTCCAATCAACATTTCATTAAAAATCCAACATAATTTGTAATCATAATTCAGATTAAGTAATATCCATAAGTAAATCAACTTTAAATCATGGAATTTATGTAAAAAGAAAGCTTAGGCTTCATGGGTAAAAGGAACCCGTGAATGAAACTCACATACCTTAGACCTTGAATTTCTAGAAATTGAGTTGTGAAAGATTTGAAGTTTGGAAGTGGGTCTTGAATCTGAAGATTGCTCTCGAGTTTCCCTGAGTTTGTATTGGGGTTTTGATGGAGGCTCTTGAGAGGATTTTGAGCGTGTATTCCAATTGGGATGAGTGAATTTGATCTTTAGGAATAGGGTTAAGTCTTTTAGAGGTGTTAAGATAGCATAGGAATTCCTAAAATACCAATAGAAATGGATAAATTTATGGAATGCCAGTAATGAGGCAGAATTTGGCAAAAACCCGTATATACCCCTACATGTACAAGTTCTATGAAAACGGGCATAACTTCTTCATCCGAATACTAAATAAGGTGAAACCAAGTACGATGGAAAGATAATGTAAAGATCTTTGATTTGGTAAGTCATGGGCCACCCAGTTCTTTTTGTGCTAACAGAGATTCCCCTTTAAAGTTGACCCTCCTACCGATACTTGTGCAAAACTTAGCCAACAAAAATTCTTTTAAACTTGACTTGATATAGGGGCCCCACAATGGTCTTAAATGATATAAATAAGATTGAATTAGATTTGAATGAGATCTTGAAACTTGAATGAGTTTCTTCAGACCCAGAAGTGAGTTTGGGACATTTGAATTGGGTGAAATATTTATCTAAGTGTTTGAGAGAGTATTCGGGAATGTCTTGTATGATATGAAAATGAAATATGGCTAAGTATAGCTATTCTCATGTATAAGAAGGCTTAGTATCAAGACCCAAAAGCCTTGGACCGGAATAAAATAGCTGGCCACAAATAAGGTAGTGGCGCACCCTAGCCGCATCGCGCTAGGGGTGCACAGGCACACTGTTTTTGTTGCTCACTTGAAATTCCAGATTTTGCTACGATTTCTCCAAAATTTAGGTTAGACCCATCTTCCACTCAATTTCGCCCCTTGAACAACAATATGAAGTCAGATTTTTGATATGACACACGAATTTTGAGATATATAGAAATTATGATTCCAGGCACTTTCTAGGATATTTTCGGGCAATTATTTGGGTCTTTATAGTAAGGATAATCCCATATGTAGGACTTAGAATCATAAGCCAGTGGCTTCTTTTGTTGATTATTTGCGTGGGGGGAGGAGGGGGAATACTCCACTTACGAAATAGTTGACAATATCTACATACCATGGTAAATCCTTAAATCTCAACGCTAAGAGTGCTCATTAGGGAACTCTTCCTTAATCTGACCTTTCTCCCCAATGTGAATGTCATCCTCCAACCTGGAAAAGTGATCTAAAATTTGGTTCTCACATCCTTTATGTTCTTTTATCTCGATATCAAACTCTTGCAACAAAAGGAGCCACCTGATTAATCTAGTTTTGGCATCTTTCTTATTGAATAGCTACCTAAGAGTTGCATGATCAGTGAACACTATGACCTTGGTACCCACCAAGCAAGACCAAAACTTATCGAAAGTATATACCAATGCCAACATTTCCTTCTCTGTAACAGCATAATTGCACTATGCTGGGTCCAAGGTCTTGCTGGTATAGTATATAGTATGAAATTGTTTATCCTTCTGCTGACCCAGAACGGGGCACCCACTGTCATGTCACTAGCATTACACATCAGCTCAAAGGGGAGCCCCCAATTAAGAGCTGTCAAGATAAGTGCTTTAACCAGCCACTTCTTTAGAGTCTCAAAAGCCTGGAAACATGTAGCATCAAAGTTCGATTATACCTCTTTTTCTAGTAGGGGACACATCAGCTTCAAGGTCTTTGAGAAGTTCTTAATTAATCTTCAGTAAAACCTTGCATGCCCTAGAAAACTTCTAAATCCTTTGACTGACACGAGTGGAGGTAGCATTTCAATCATTTTTATTTTAGCTCTCTTGACCTCCAAGTCTCGCTTGGACACCTTATGTCCCAAGACTATTTGTTCCTTCACTAGCAAAATGGTACTTTTCCCAATTAAGGACAAGATTGGTCTCCTCACAACGATCTAGCACCTTGTCCAAGTTCTTCAAATATATATCAAACGATTCCCTAAATACTAAGAAGTTGCCCATGAAAACTTCCACAAAATCTTCCACCATGTTATCGAATATAGCTTTCATACACTTTTGGAATTTGGTGAGTGCATTGCACAAACCAAAAGGCATGCACTTGAAAGCATATGTATCATAGGGGCATATGAATATGGTCTTCTCCTGGTCTTCTAGGGCAATAGTGATCTGATTGTACCTAGAGTACCTATCTAAGAAGCAATAATACTCTTGCTAACTGAGCCTGTCCAATATTTGATCAATGAATGGTATTGAGTAGTGATCTTTCCAGGTGGTATCACTTAGTTTCCTGTAATCGATGCATACTCTCTACCCTGTCACTGTTCTAGTGAGGATGAGCTCATTTTTCTCATTGGTGACCATAATCATCCCCCTTTCTTTGGGACACATTGAATTGGCTCATCTACTTGCGATCTGAGATGGGAAAGATGATCCTAGCATTCATCCACTTGATTACTTCCTTTTTCACCACCTCTTTCATGATGGGGTCCAGTCTCCTTTGTGGTTGGGCTACTGGCTTATGACCTTCCTCCATGAATATCCAGTGCATGCATAGGGCTGAACTGATTCCATGAAGGTATGACATTTACCAGCCCATAGCCCTTTTCCTTTTCTATAGTACAGCCACAACAGCATTAACCTAGGCGGCAGACAATGAAATAGAGAAGAATATGGGTAAAGTATTATTTTTACCAAGGAAAACCTACAAGAGATGAGAGGTAGTGGCTTCAATTCTAGCGGTGAAGCTTCCTCAATGGAGGGCTTAGGTTGAGGACCCAACACCCTATTCAAAGGTTCAGACACCTTCTTAAGCATACTGACATTGTGACTGTTCAGGGTACTCTCAATGTCTCTAGCTTCAAGGTCATCCACTAGCCCTTGATTCAATAGTACCTTTACTAGAGAATCCTTAATTTTCAATCTAATTGTAGCCTCTGCATCTAAAACTTAATGGCTGTTAGATCTTCATACATTGTGGGTAGTTCATGGTTTGGTAAGCATCAAAGGCCTCTACCTTATCGTGAGAGTGCATCTGGCTACAACATCTAACAATGCCCCTACTGTTGCCAAGGATGCGTGCCCCATAATGAAAGAAACCTCTCGATCAGGCTCAAAGTCAAGAATGACAAAGTCCACTGGGAATATGGGAGACCTCACTTAGGCCAAGACATCCTCTATAATCCCGTCTGGCCTAAGCACTGAATGATCTGCCAACTGGAGTAGGATTGTGGTTAGTTTAGGGTTTCCAAGACCCAACTTTCTAACATCGAGCTAGGAATGAGATTGATACGCGCACCTAGATCACACAACCCTCCGGCATTCAAACAACTTCCAATCATCACTAAGGTACCTCTCAGGTATGTAAGGCTACCTATAGTGTTCTTCACCATAGGTATGTAAGTCTACCCATAGTGTTGGATTGAGTTCATCCACATGCCCCCATATGTTCAATCTCTGCAATTGAATCGAAATGAAGTTTTTTGAGTTTCTTGAGTTGAATCCTTGAAATATTCATCGTTCTATTGAATTTTATTGTACATAAAGAGGTATTATGGGGAATTTGAGTTTAGTAATCACTTCAATGTATGTTCGTGCTTCATTCACATGAATTCCAATTGATAATTATACCTTATTCCTTTTCTTGAGCATTTTTCAAAAGTTGAGTTTAATGGATATCTTTGGTTGAGCATATTTTATTGAGTTTTCATGAATATGAATCTTGAGCATAAATAATAATTTGAGAAAGATCTTGATGAGATGATGCATATTTTAGTGAGTTTTCGATGGAATTGTGCATTGAGTTTTACATTATGTTATGATGAGGATATAAGAAAAATTTTCAAATTTCTTTTATTTGATAAAAGATGATGACGTGATGTTGAGATGAAAATGACGTTTAAATTTAAGTCCAATGAGACTTGATGAGATGTTTATAGAAAATTATTCACTTGATGAGTTTTAAAAAGAATTTTTGAAAGTATTATCGAGCATCGAGTTGGGTGAGAGGAATACCCCAAAACTACGTTTGCCAGTGTAGGATAGTCGTGCAACTCATTTTGGCAACTCCTGTCCCAAAATGATGGACGGGGCTGATGAATCATGATTCATGAGGTATTGTTTATACATCCTTTACCTAAGAAAGTTTAGGACAGATATGGCAATGACATCGCCTTCGTTTTACCTCACCATAACTTATGGTGGGGTGGAAAGTATGTCAGTTAGAGAAACTTCCAAATTTGCATATTTAATTTGACTGAGATTACATATTGAAGTATTTTTTGAAGAGCATCATTTTATTATAAGATTTAAATGATTTGATGTGAGTTGCACATTATTAAGTGTATTTTTCAAAGAAAGATTTTATTCTTAAACTTGCATGTTTTATTGAGTTGAGTTAAGTTGATGCTATTTCCATATTATTTTGCCCATATTGTTCCTATTCGGATATTTTACATACCGTATTGACGCCACTTAGCGCTGCATCATTTCATGATGCAGATACTGGTAATAGAAGACTTCAGCAAGTGCACCGTTGAAGTTCTGCATTTTCTAGTTCCAGAGATTGGTGTGTCCTCCCCTACATTCGGAGGATGCCATTTATTTCATTTCACATGCTTTGATTTTATTCTGTTGAGTTTGTAGTAGCCATGGTCTATCATGGTACCATCCTAGACTGTAGAGATAGAGGCTTCATAGGCACTGAGTAGAGGACTATCGAGTATTATGTATTCCTAATCTATACATTGGAGACCATGAGTTATTTGAGTTACATATATACATTTAGCCATGGTCTGTCATGGTACCATCCTAGATTGTAGAGATAGAGGCTTCATAGGCACTGAGTAGAGGATTGTTGAGTATTATGTATTCCTAATCTATACATTGGAGACCATGAGTTATTTGAGTTTATATATATATATACACATATATATATATATGTATATATGTATGTATATTTATGCGTATGATGGCCTTTCTATGTGAGCACTATTCTTCTGTTATCGAGTTGATGTGATGATGAGGCCATGTGGTTCGTTCGGAGGAAGCAATAGTCTTTGAGTGTCAGTTATGTCTAGGGTACCCTCCCGAGGCGTGACAGAACTTATATTCACTAAAGGTAACATTCAATTTTTCATTATATGATTTGACGTCATCACAATCATATAAGACATGATTCCAATTTTGCAAAGTCTCTCAAATTCTATGTGTGTTTAATTTTGATATCATAATATAAAATAGGTTGAGAATATTTATATCATTAAATT
The DNA here is from genome assembly GCA_011800125.2 of Solanum clarkiae. NCBI lineage: Eukaryota > Viridiplantae > Streptophyta > Magnoliopsida > Solanales > Solanaceae > Solanum > Solanum clarkiae. The sequence goes on from JAABOM020104417.1 coordinate 22,606, forward strand.
TAGAGAATGTTAACATAATATGTGACTATTATTTGTATGCTTAAATTTCCATCAATCTCGGATGAAGCCAAAGATTGACTATTTTTTGGCCTTGGAGTATGACGGTATAAAGCAAAATGGCTCTTTTAACTATCTGCGCTTTTTTTATTTGTGAAGTAGTAGTTAGTCAATGCAACTTTCGACGCTCCTCATGGGTCATCTGGAAACAGCTGCTTTATGTTTTTAAACATAGGGGTTAGGCTGCGTACATCCGACCCTCCCCCCTCACCCCGCAATGAGCGGGAGTCTTTTGAGGCACTGGGGTATGTTGTTGTTGTTGTTGTTGTTTGTATGCTTAAATGTTTAATTTTCTTGATGCATCATGTACCGGCAGTTAGAATGTATTCCAAAATACGTTGTTCTTTGTTCCTAAGAGACTTACTTCATCATTGGCATGAACATTATGTTTTAGTTTAAAAATTCACATTTTAAATTTTTAAATTAAAAGAAGATAATTTAAGGTTCATTTTTTAATTTTCATTTTTGATAATCATTTAGCCCACTTGTTTACTTCGGACTATTTCCCTTTCTGTTCCGGCAAGATCTTCATTGTAAAACGGAGGAAGAGGGAAATTTTCCAATTTCTCCGATTTCTCCATATCAAGAAGACATTCAAGACAGAGATCAATATCTGTGTTTCAGATTTCAAGATTCCGGCATTCCGACGATGACAGACAAAGATTCAAAACCAGTTTCCGATCAGAATAGTCAAGTGATATCCTCCATTTTCTCCTTCTCTTTCTTGTTCAAACTCCAATTTCTGGTCAGATTCTCTATCATTCCTTTATCCTCTCATTTTCTTGACCAAGAATATGTATTTGTAAAGATATTCTTAAATTTGAGTGTTGCTACTTACTTGTTGTTACTGAATTGATTTGAATTTCCTTCTTTGATTTGTCAATTGCGAACATATATCAATTTTCTTAAATTGTTTTGTTGTTCTTTAACTTGTCTATTGTGTAATTGTATTGGATTTTTCTTCTTCGACTTGGTTGTTGTGAAAATTTATTATTAGAGAATTTATTAAATTGTATCATCGGGCTATTGATTTCGAGCAATTGTCAATTATTACGTATATTTTCTTCTATGTATTGTTGTATATTGTTATATATTGTTGCTTTATATTGTGTATATTGTTATATATTGTTGTGCTATATTGTTGTATATTGAGGTACATTGTTTTACATTTTGGATATTGTTGTATACTGGTTGATTGGTAGTTCTCTTGTTATTTTACTTGTATATTCGCTAGATTGTTTTTTGGCTCTTTGTAGCTTAGAGTGTTAGTAGTTCTTAGTTTAATGGATTCAGGATCTCATGGTGGACTAAGGTCATGTCATCAGTTGGGGTCAGGGGTTAGGGGTAAGGGTGGTAAGAGGTGCATGGGTTTATTCCAGTTAAGGATAGCTTTGTGGAATATAGGGTCATTAACAGGGAAGTCCATAGAATTAGTAAAATATTTTAAAAGGAAACACATTAATATAGCGTGTGTCCAGGAGACTAGGTGGGTAGGCGCCAAGGCTCGGGACATGGATGGGTTTAAGTTGTGGTACTCGGGTGGTTCTAGGGATAGAAATGGTGTGGGTATCCTAGTAGACGAGGATCTTAGGGATTATGTGGTTGAGGCTAGGAGGGTTAATGATAGAATGATGTTTATCAAACTTGTGATTGGTAGACATGTGGTGAATGTAGTTAGTGCTTATGCACTCCAAGTAGGCCTAGATGAGGAAGTCAAAAGGCTCTTTTGGGAGGATCTGGATGAGGTTGTGTGAGGCTTTTCAGAGACAGAAAAAATCTTCATTGAGGGTGACTTTAACGGACATATTAGGGCAACTAGTAGCGGGTTTGAAGATGTTCATGGAGGCTTTGGTTTGGGGGAGAGGAATGGAAGTGGGACGTCTCTTTTGGATTTTTCCAAAGCCTTTGAGTTAGTAATTGCTAACTCGTGTTTCCCAAAAAGGGAAAACCACTTGATTACCTTCCAAAGTACGGTAGCTAAGACTCAGATAGATTATCTACTTCTCCGAAAGGGCGATAGAAGTCTACGTGAGAATTCCAAGGTTATTCCAAGTGAAATTATTTCAACTCAACATAGGCTTTTAGTGATGGATATGGAGATCAAGAGAGAAAAGAAGAAGAAGAAGAAGAAGAAGGTTATGTATGCCCAACCTAGGATTAGATGGGGAGCCCTTACCCCTGCCCTTTCTCGCGAGATGGAAGAAAAGTCGAGAAACTTAGAGGCATGGAGTAGTGAAGGTAATGTGAACAGTATGTGGGGCACAACTACTGGTTACATAAGAATGGTAGCTACCGAAGTTCTAGGGGTTTCGAGAGGGACCTTTGGTGGACGACAGGGCGATTGGTGGTGGAATGATGAAGTTCAAGGTAAAGTGAAAGATAAGAAGGTCGCTTACATAGAGTGGTTAGAGTGTAGAGATGAAGATCAAAAGCAAAAGCTTAAGGTAATCTATAAGAAGGCCAAGTCAGAAGCAAATATGGTGGTGACGAATGCTAATTCAGCAGCGTTTAAGCATCTTTATAAGGAGCTAAGTGATAAAGGCAGGGAAAGAGATTGTATAGGCTCGCTAAAGTAAGAGAAAGGAAATCTCGCGACTTGGACCAAGTGAAGCGCATCAAGGATGAGGAGGGCGAGGTATTAGTGGATGACACTTCCATTAAATTAAGGTGGCAAGCTTACTTTCATAAACTCTTAAATGAAAAAGGAGATAAGGATATTGAGCTGGGTAAGTTGGCACACTTTGAAAACTATCGTGATTTTGGGTATTGTAGGCGGTTCAGAGTTGAGGAGGTGAGACAGGCTATCAGTAAGATGAAGAGGGGGAGGGCGATCAGGCCCAATGAGATTCCGGTAGACTTTTTGAAGAACATGGTCAAGGAAGGCATTGAGTGGTTGACTAGACTGTTCAATGCTATTATGAAGACTGCCAAGATGCCTG
>JAABOM020104448.1:0-25596 GCA_011800125.2 Solanum clarkiae
TACACTTTCCAAAACACTCAACTCCTATACTTATGCACCATAATTAACTTAAGTTCAATTACACAATATTTGCAAAAAATTTCCAAAGTGACAATTTACCTCAATGAAATATTTACGGGGCCTAACAAGACCCTAAGCTTAAATTTTGAGGAGTAGTGTGAAAGAGGAGATAGTACCATGAGAGTGGTAGACTTAGTTGGAGATTTTCTCTAACATGCTTGGCATAGTGTATGGAGATGCTAAATCGTAAGGAAAGTGATGCTATAGGTAGGGTACAAGTGCCCCTTTGATAAGACTAGTGAAACGAGGATAGCTCAATAGACAAGAGGAGGTTTGAGATGTGTACCCATGATTGTGTAAAGATATGTACAACTCTATGTTATCACTGCTATAACAATTTAGACAGTATTTTTGAGTTGTCATCGTGGAGTAGGTTGATGTAAGCATTTTTTGTCATCCCTAGTAAATGAGTCGATTAGGGCTTATGGATAGATGATGAGGAGTTCTCCCTAATAGACTAAGTCTTACACAAATGAGTTTATAGGAGCACCAAAGATGAGTGTTTGCAGGTAAAAAGAAGAGGTTAGATTATATGAGTTGTGGAAAATGGTTATGTACGTCAATAACAGTAGCAAAGATAAGAAGATTTTCATAGAAACAGGAGAAGGCTAAGAGTGGTGTTTTCGAAGAGAGTGTTGCAGGCTATTTTATATATTTGACTATAGTATAATAGAAGAGTTTAAGATATTCCTGTGGATAGTGATTCCCTGACCGTGTAGAGATATGTATGTATAACATAGAAAGGTTAATTGATTCACAAACTTTCAAAGATGACCTTTGAGCTAAGGAGGAGATGATGAGGTGATGAAACAATGTAGATCTTGAGTTTTTGGTAGAGATGGCTGATCAAGATGAGATATCAATCCTTTTCCATCTCATATAGGCCTTATACATCAGTCAAAGTGATATTTCGTTCTTGTTTGGTGTATGAGTGCCATGCCCATGGCTTAGTCCTACGCACGTCATGCTGATTCCCGTTCATGTTGAGTTTCACGATAACAAGTGATCTTACCTTATTGTGATTCGGGCGTTCATATCTACCTTTACTCATCATTATAGGACGAATGATCCCAAGGGGGAGATAATGTAATACCTCAATTTTTTTAAGCTAAGATTGAGCTATCCTTAATATTATATAGGATTCTAGTTGATAATTCTTAATTAAGCATAGATGTTAAAGTCAATTTCTTAGTGTGAGAATAGAATTGGATAAGAATTTATAAAAATTAGATGGACCAATAACTTTTGGGTTTTATGTACATGATAGGATGAACTCCTAAGCATTTAAAGTGTATTAGATGTGATTTAGAGTCATAAGGGATCTTTTACATAAAGAAAATAAGGAATTTTGGATTCTCTTCTTCAAGGGAAAAAATGAGGAAGGATAAAGTCTAAAAAGTGAATTTAAAAAATATATCATATACACAAGACATGTGTCCTTTATTATTTAAAAGCATATATCTCAATTTGTCACGGTGATGTCAACATGCTCTAGAGCAGCAGCCTAAAAATAAAGACTCTTTCCTTATAAACTTAGAGATTTCTAGGACATCTCTTACCCTATATACTCTGGTATTTCAATGACATTTAATAGAATCAAAGCTTCAACATGTACACATTTGTTTTTGTCAAATTTAATGTGCACCAAAAATAAATTTGCATTGTCATTACTATATTTGAATAAACGTGATCACAAATTTCCTAGTCTTACCAGCAAAATTCATATATCCTCAGTATCAAGCTTCTCTCACATATATTATGCTATTGGTACCTCTTAAAAGCATAAAATCACATTCTATACCCTATAAACATGCTTCTCATTTGAAGGATCTTTTTCATGAAAATTTCAGTTATTTATAGTAGTCTTAAAGCAAACTTTTATGCCATTGGGATAAGGTAAGAAGTTAATATCTAAGTTCCATATGCTATTTCGTTAAGAACTCATTCATACAAATCTATTCACTAAGTTTAAAGGTATGAAATGGATTTAACTAAAGAAATTGAATCATCAAGAGACTGTTTTGATTGGCTTTATAAGGTGGTTTTAAGGCTAATTAGTTTTTGCACAAAATTTTAAAGTGTTTTGGTTAAACAAAAAACTCTTTTTGAATATTTGTTCTAAGGTCAAATAAATAACAAAAATGAGTCAAAAGTCATAAACCTATGCAAAACGACTCTAAATTACACTTTGAACTAACAATCGTGGTTCATAAATTTGAGACTCCAATTATTTAGCCTTCAACAACAATTTGATACTTGTAAAGTACTCAAAGGATATTACTTTAAATATCTTATAGTTTAAGTTCATTGCAAATAGAGTTAGGATAAAACATCATAAAATTGTATATAGCGAAGATACATTGAAGCAAATAATGAGTTCATAATCGAAAGTCAATGCAAAACAATTATGTATAAACATTGTTAAAGTTCATCTTTATTTTCTACTAACATCTTCTTTTATACGGCAACTGTCACACCTCAGGAGGGTACCCTAGGCATAACTAGCACTCGGAGACTATTGCTAGTCCCCAAGAAAACCACCTAGTCCCATCACACTTGTTCAATCAACACATTAGCAGAAGATAATAAATAAATATCTTACTATCATTGGGCTATAAGACTCAATAACTCCGTCCATTGCAAGATGTTTCATCCTCTCTGTCATACAGGATAAGAATAAAGAGCAATCTAATGATGTTCATGCTCCAATAAGAAAGCCGTTGCAATCAGCAATTAACCTAACCGAAGTTTAGGGTCGAATCCACAGGGAATACGGGGCTTGACTACAAGATTTCACTACTAATCATTTCAAGCATCAATAACTAAAATCTCTAAATTGGGGGGGGGGGGTTTATAATTCAGAAACAAAAGTGAAATTACAATTATACTACTACGTGGAAAAACACTCAATTTTAGGGACAATTTGGAAATTGTGTTCCCCTGTAGTTCGTTGACTCGATTACCCTAGGTAATATAACTACAATTGAAGAGTCGCATGCAGGATGGTAACTTAGGTTCTTCCAGCCCTCTTGTGAAGGTGAAGGTCGAATTTCACCATGGTGCTTGGTCAGCAACCATGGTGTGCAAGCTAACTGTTACCAATTGTCCAAGTCAACCTCCGCTTGGTCAGGTTTGGTTGATTAGACGAGCAGACATTGATTGAATCTTGTTATCTACTTCTTTTTTCCTATTCGTCACTACCTTGGTCGGGCTCGTGATAGTAGGCAAGGTTTGGTGTTGCCCACCAAACCACAATCAAAATTAAGGGAAATAGACAATACATGAAAAACCACAACCATAGAAATGCAATAAACCTAGGTCATCTCAAGTCAACCACCCATGGTTCCCACCACCCCAAGTTGTGGGTTGTTAGCTACTCATGGCTAAGGCAAAATCAACAAAAATGCAAATAAATGATGTCACTTAGAATTTTACCCAAGGCAATGAAAATTGAAGACACCACAAGTAGAAAACCAAAAGCTTGATAGATTGACAATGAGCATAAAGAAAGGTTTACAATCCCAAAAATTGGGTTTTGCACCGGAAAATAATAATCTAAGCTAAAAACCAAAAAATACTCTTGAGAGAATATTCAAAAATAATAAAAACTCCTCTAGTTCGAATCTTTTTTCTAAAAGCCTAACTTAAACTATATATAGTATTTACAAAATTACCCTAGAATTTACACAGAAAAGACAGCTGACAACTGATAAGTCTCGCAGGTACGACTCGTAGGTCATCCTATGAGTCGTAGTTGGGGTCTCCTATTAGGTTCTTGGTATCTTGGACTAACCTGGCATGACCCATAGGTAAGAGTCATTGCTTGACCTACGACTCATATGTTCCTCTCGTAGTCTTGGCCTTTAGTTTTTGGTCTAACATTTTGGCTCAGTGATTCCTACTACGAGTCCACTTATATGAGTCGTAGTGAGATTTATGACTCATAGGATGGCCTCATAGGGATGACCTCGTAGCTTGGGCTACGACTCATAGGTGTACTCGTATGTCCTATGCTTCAGCAAAATATGTACTTTTTCTTCAAAATCATATCAACTTAACTTTTCAGCAAGAACAAAGCACATAAAAATCATAAAAAGTCATATTAAAAACTCACAAAATTCCTTGTTTAAAGCATCAAATGTGTTGTATATTTACAGAACATGAACACCCTCAACTTAGAATTTTTGCTTATCCTCAAGCGACGACTCAATCTACGTAGACAAAGAGAAATACGTCGCAGTTATACTAATGGCATATATAACAACTCCTTTGGATTAGTTACCCAACTACTATTTTCAAATAGGATGGCAGAGTTATTAAGCATATCGAGAACATAAAGAGATACTTGGCAATCTAAATATGACAAGCTAAGGACCATCAACCATTGACAATTGCTGGTACAGTCATATGTTACTCAAGTAGTGCAAATGCCCTCACTAGAAAGAAGTCCCTCATACTCACTCAAAAGCATTTAGAATTCAAGGACTTAGGAAGCATTCTCACTCTCACAATTGAAATTCATGCATAATGACTAACATCATAGGCTTGCCGTTATACTCATCTTTCAGTTCAGTGACAAAGTTGATTTGGATCACTTTAGGACTTACTGGTTTGTAACATAGGATCAAGGGGATTTGGTATGGCATTTTAAGAAGGTAGTGAGTAAATGCTATCCTTGAACCATGTATACCAACACTTTCACCTTCATAACCTATCTATTTTCACAAAGTTCACCCTTATTCCACCAATTCAAGCCTTCCCAGGTGTTTTCTTTCTTTTTTTCAGTTGTACCTCAATTTCAAGCTCTTTTTTTAATTACTTTTTCTCAACTAAAGGAACTTTTCTCTTCATTTTCTTTACCCAGCTCCTAATTTTTCATATTTTATTACTTTACCACAAAGGGTCACCCTCAACTTAGGTTTTTCACCTCAAGTGATGTACACAATATCTATGCCCCAAACTAGGGCCACCAGTTGTAACCACCCTCATCATAGGCTTTTGGCCTCAATCAAGGTTCACATTTTCATGGATAGACCAGGGCCAATATCAAGGTATTTCATCAAACAAGGTTAAGTTAGCAAGGTGTCAAGAAAGAATGAGTACATGAGAAGCTCAAACATTTGGAATAAGGGATTCACTCACTTATTTGGTGAATCATTTAGGCCAAATGTGGGTTCACTAAATGAATAAAGGTCTAATATCCTTTTCATGTCAACCATACAACCAAACCAATCTTAGAGTAATAAGGCAAGTTCTGAGTCCATACAAGATGCATGAATGCAGCAAAATAAGCTCGCAACAAATATGATATTGCACCCCCAATCAAGCATAGACTCACAGGTCCTGCTTCAAGCATCAGCCTTACCTTCACAATATCAGAACAAACATTGCCAGCTACTCAAAAATGTATGAATGCATCAACAACCACAACCTCAACAATTTTTAGGGTACCCAATTTTTCATCAAAACTTTAAAACGCATCTCAGGGCTATGTATATGCCAACAGACAACATTACTAAGAATTTATACATTATCTGCACTACCTAAATATAACGGTTCAACAGAAAATTAGATATCCATAAGGAAAAGGAAGCACGACAAGAAAACCTTGGGATAAAAAATAGGGAATGTTATGGACTCGAGGCTATACAGACTTCACCTTAATCCATAACTTCCCACACCCTACCAAAATAGGATACTTTGTCCTCAAAGTAAAAATATACACTAAGACAAACACAATAAAAACATAAACTTAGATATATATACATTAAAAACCAATATCCAAAACCAAAATAAAGACAATATCCAATCATAAATCATTTAAAAACCAACATCAAAATAATATTGTCCACCAAGAGAACAAAATATCTATAAATAAAAGTAAGAGCTGGAGTCAAAAAGGGTCAAACATCATGGTGCATCAAGCACTGGTCTCTGCCTGTTCTTTGGGGTCCTGGGGAACCAACTCCTCCTCAGCAATCCGTGAACTACCCTCTCCATGTGGGGTGTGCGGCACCCGATCTCTCTGAATAGCCGCCATCAGTAGCGAATCTTGCACCGCCTCCTCGGGTATGGGTTCCTCCCCCGATGTTGGCCTCTTTTGAGCTGGCTCTGGATCATCATCATGCTCAAGGGGCCCCTTCTCACAGATGTCCGGACGGTCGGCTAGCCATTCGAATGCCTCATCATCCGCCGGTGCCACCTTCGGGACTGCAGCAGGAGCTGCGAACATCTGCAATAATTCAACCTTAAACTTGGCCAACTTCTCTATCACAACACTCGTGTCAATAGGACGAGCTCCCAAAAGTCGCCGCTAGAACCTCGCCTCGAAGGCATCTACTCGGGCATCCACCACCCTAACTCTCTTATCTACCAGATCACAGGCAAATGCCTTCATCCTCTCCTCAAAGTCCCAAACATTCAAGTCAACCCAATGTTTGACTCATGCAAATAAATCCTATAGTGTGGACTCCAGCGTAGCAATCATTCTTAATAAAGCCTGAAAAAGCAAAAGTAGAAATAAGAGGATCAACCTGTAATGAAGTTGTTGCTGTTGCTGGAGTAATAGAGGATGGTGTGGAATCGATCTCCACAGCTGGCATGGGCTGTGTAGTAACTGAAGTGGTGTCGTTAGCAGCTGGAGGTGCACTCTCAGTCAAAGGCTCTACTGGGAATGACTCTAAAATAGGAGTTTCTCATAGTAAGGCCATCTGGTTCTCGTCAGTCTTTATCATGCTGGGATCCATGGTGCATATCGCCTATACATGAGGGTCATGGTGGGGGTTGATAAGAACACCTACTGCACAGCATAATTGATGAATCAGAAATGGAAATGACATGAGGTGTTCGTTTGAGCTCTAGCCTCGTGAATTTACTCTCAAAGAATCTGGGCCCAGTTATAGCATAACTAGCTATAATGCTGGCCAACAACACCACTCTATCTAGATTGATCACATTATCCATAATGGTTTGACTAATACGCCAAGGGATAATGGACCACAAAAACTTGGTCTGGAATGAGATGTGAGCTTTCATAATCGGATCTGTGTGGTTTGTGACCCATGTCGGCTCAACACCCGCCTCACAAATTAGGCTGGTAATCCACTGCAGAAGCTCTGTCCTGGCCCCAATCTCCTTCCCAGTCACCATTTTCCTCATTTTATCAATACCACCACCGTACATTACGATAGACTGAGGTACTCTGTAAGTGGGCCCAAGCTGAACTCATCGGATCATCTCCTCCAAGATATCAACATTCCTACCCTGGATTATCACCACCCATAGCCTCGGTTGCTCAATCGGCTTCTTGCTCTTCAACAGCCCCCGGTGGAGTGTAGCAAGATACACCAAATAGAACTCATGTACTATGTACGAGGAATATTAGCCCAGCTGCTATGTGATCCATCTTAGTCCACGCTCATCTAACCCAGCATCCAATCCGGGCAGTCTGTCTTATCTAGAGGCGTTCAATGTGGACTCCTCATGAAACTGGCGGACTATTTTTCCTTGCCCCTTTGGCTCTAACCCCTGGTCGTAAATTCCCTTCATACTCGCAGCACACTACCTGGGATCAGCCAAAGGCTAAGATTGTACTTCCTCCTGCTAAGGCTGTGAGGTGCTCTTGGACTATGATTTGGATCCTGAATGTGTAGGAGTCATCTGTGGCAGCTACTACCCAAGCCATCTTGTACCTCCACTTCAAACTAGGAGGCACTACTAACTTCCATGGGTTCCCGAGCTGTACTTTCCCGGGTCTGAGACACAATTTCCATGGGGTCTATCCTGACCCTATGCACATCTGCCGAGCCTTCAGATCGCTTGATCTCGGAGGACTCGTCAACCAACCTCCGACTAAATGTTTGAATTGCCCATTTGTCCTTCGGAGGCATTATATCTGCAAACCAACCATTGAACGATATAAGTACTAAGAGTTTTTAAACTAATCAGTCACATAACAAAGAACAAGGAACAAAAACAGATAGTCATTGACGCAACTGCAGGTTTGAAGAGACGAGTGTAGGTACAACTCGTAGGTTGACCTATGAGTTGTATACTATCCTCATAGAACCACAAATCCTCTAGAAATGCTTTCTAATCTAAGATACGAGGCATAGTTATGACTCGTACTCATAGGGGGCCTATGAGTCATAGTCTGGGCTCGTACCCATTTTCAAAAGCATTTTTCAGAACTCAGAAAAGCTTACGAGAACCTTACTACGATTCATACCAGGAACTATGAGTCATGTGTGAGTCTCGCATGAGAAACATGAAGGCACCACAAATTACTAATGCTTGCTACGAGGGACCACTACGACTCGTGTAGGGACTTTTGAGTCTTACGAGTGCCTCGTAGCTGATCGCAAGAGGTATCTGTAGTGCCTAACATTTTCCCACTCAAACCACAAACCAAACACAAAATTTAACATACTAGGCACACAATAACAATATCAAATGCTTGGCACATAAGCAATCCCTCATAACATCAGAAATTCAGAACAACCATTATCGCTAAGAATCGAATTCATTTTAACAGTAGATTAACCACACCAAAAATAAAATACTTTCCAATCTCACACTAGATATCAATTAGCAAATTCTATCTAGTCCATTCAGACCATTTCAATCTAGACCACCAAAGTAACACTTATGGAATACACCCACACTAACTAAATTCCAATTCTGAAAGCAATTCGATCAATGTTTAGACACAAATAGGCACTATAATCAAGTGATTAAGCATTTAAATAATCACAACCACCTACTAAAGAATTTCAAAAAAGGTTCAATTCATTAAAACGTCCTTCAAAGCCACCAACCCTAGGTTCTTAAGTTTATAAACAAAATATCATCAAATTAGTTGAAAATTCATGGTCAAACACATACACAGTCATCTATAGCATAACTCACCACCATAGTGCTTTAAGATTAACCAAGAAACTCACCAAATGGAAGAAAAATTGAACCAATGTACTATTCATGGAAAAACAAATCGAAACCCTAGAAAATAATGCCCTTGCAAGAATTATGGGCGGAAATTGATGTGGGTGGCCAGGGTTTTGATTGGAAAAATGATGCGAATGATAAAAGAGGGTTTTCCATCATCTTCAGGCTTTGAAAAATGTATTTCAGGGGTCAAATTTCATATTGACCCACTTTTAAATGAAACCAGGTCAGATTTTTTAAAACTGTAGATCGGGGCTACGAGACCCCGACTATGAATCGTAGGGTGTCCTATGACTAATAGGTCCAAGTCTCGTAGAAGACCCAACACTTACAAAAATTCAGGGATCATACTTGGGAATTACGAACCCCTCTTATGACTTGTAGAAGACTCTACGAATCATAAGGTTGGTTCATAGTGTATGTGCCAACTTCTAATACTCACTGATTCCTTCTACGAGGCATGGCTACGAGTCATAGTGTGGACTATGACTCGTAGGCCTAATCGTAGAGGCTACTCCAAGTGCCATTTTTCAGGTCTTTATTCTTCAATTGTTCACCTGCAAACAAAATCTCCAAACACAAAAATTCCTAAAAAATAATAACTGCATCAATGTCTTTCAACCAAAAATAAAAAACATTTTACCTAAGAATCTCAACTCAAAAAGAACACTCAAAGCAAATCAACAATTATCAAAAATGCTTGGTTTGCCTCCCAAGAATTGCCTATTTTAACATCGTGGCTCGACTGTATCATCATCCTTCATCAACTATCATCAAGGGTCCATATCTCACTATTGAACTCATTCGGGTGCTTCATGGATTGGAGAATATCGAATACTACCTCTATATCATTGACCCTAAATCGCAGTTGACCTGAATCCAGATCCACTAGGGATCTCCCAGTGGCTAGAAATAGTCTCCCAAAAATAATGGGCACCTCAAAATCGACTTTGCAGTCAAGGATCACAAAGTCCGCGGGAAAGATCAATTTATCAACTTTAACAAGCACATCCAAAGAGATTGCCTCTGGATTTTAATGGGTTAATCCACAATAAGCAACCTCATTCTTTTTGGGGTGGGAGTGCCAAGGCCATACTTTTTTAATACAGCAAGAGGCATTAGATTGATGCTTTCTCCTAGGTCACACATGCTCTTGCGAACTCAACATCACCAATGGTATAAGTGATGGTGAATGCATTGGGGTCCTCTCATTTTTGAACAAGGCATTTGGTCATAATCGTACTACATTGTTATAGTTACTTGTGAGAACTCTTGGCTCAAAGTGCGTTTCTTAGTGACCAAATCCTTCATATAATTGGCATACCCAGGCATTTTTTCCAAAGCTTCTAGAAGGGGGATGTTGATGGAGAGTCACTTCAAGATTGAGAGTAAGTGTTTGAATTTACCCTCCTCTTCCTTTTTCTTAAGCCTTTAAGGCAAAGGAGGAGGGGGTTTGGGAATTGATTTGAACCTCTCGTTCTCCATTGCCTCTTCTTATTGCATCCCTACAACCTTCGGATCTTCTCCCTCAAACAAAACTTCACCACCAAGACCCTTGTCATCAACTTCATCTACAATTACCAGCATAGGGGGATCTACGGTGATTTTGCAACTCATAGTCATCACCGCCATATAATGTGCTTCATTTTTAGGATTTTGCACAGTATTGCTTGGCAATGTACCCTTTTCTTGTTGGTTCAATCATGAAGACACTTGCCCAAATTGTTGTTCAAGTTTCTTAGTCACCACCGAGTGAGACTCTATTTTTTGGTTGATAGTTGAAATATCCTATTTCATTCCCTTAAAAGTCTCGTCTTGGTGGTCGGCTCTCTTCAACAACTTATCGAACATCTCTTCAATATTAGAGTTTCTTGACCCGGCATCACGGTTGTGAGGTGGCACATAAGGACTATTTTTGTAGCCTTCTCTTCTTCCCCATTTGGCATCTGGTTTAGTTGAGACCTCAAAGGAACTTTGTTTTACACAAATACTTCCAGGAGATAACTCTCTGTCTTTCATAGTATCCACCCCTGTCGTCTCAGTACACCCCATCACGGTTGATGTTTTGACCTTGATTCTTGCAACCTCGCCTCCAATAGTCCAAGTTGGACCCTTGGAGGTTGTTCCAGAAACACACCGCCTTGGTTACTTACAAAACATGCATCTTCATCAAAGAATGGATCATCATAGATGGGAGCCTTCGGAGTTTGGTGGGTGACTGCCTTGACTCTTTCTTGGTTTTTCTTTAAAACCAAGTCCATACTTGTGTTAAGTTGAGCAAGTTGTTCCACAATCTCTTCGTTCACCTTTGCTTTCTCATTGTTGGTGTTGACCGCACAAGAAGGTTTCATCGCACCTTGCTCTCATTGAACCCATGCTCTATTTGTTTTGACCACTTGCTCCATCTTTGCAGCTATTATTGCAAAAGGTTAGTCTAGGGACATGCCTCCCCTCATTGTGTCGGTGCAAGCTTGATTGTTCTCATCAAGTGCCCTATAGAAAATCTCAACCAAGGCATAATCAAAATTCTTGTGATCAGGGACCATCCTCAAACATTTGTTAAACCTCTCCCTTATTATGCTAATAGAGTTACCCAACAATTGCTCAAAGTTGTTCATTTGGTCCTTAATCTTCAACTTCTTAGATCTTGGAAAATATCTTTCAAGGAATACTCTCTAAAGCTGAACCCAGCTTGTTATAGTACCATGTGGAAGTTCAGACAACCAAACTTCTTCATTGCTAGTCAATGACTGTGGAAACACTCTTAAACCAACAACATCAAAAGAAAGATTTTTTGTCCCCATGACACTCTTGCAAATAAACACCACATTTTAGAGATGATGGTGGGGATCCTCCAATGGTAGCTTGTGAATAGTCTGCAATTTTGGAGCATTTGGAGCAATCCACTCGATACAGTGAACTTAGCATCTCCCAGTAAAGGAGGCAATACTATGGCACAAGTAATATCCATAGCCATAGTCTTCAATCGATATTGATTTCACACATAAGCATTTTCATTGAAGTCCCTAAGTTGTGGCCTATTACCCCTTGGTTGTAGATTCTCCTCTCTTCCCATATCCTCATTCGTCTTCATATCCTCCTCAACCTCGATATCCTCACTTACTTGAGTAATTCTCTTCTTGGTAGTCGATGGATCACCAAATTGAGTGGAGCTAAGGGATTACCTTGGCTCCTCATGTCGGATAAACAACCTAGTACACCTTACAAATAAAATCAAACAACCAAAACAAAAACAAAAGTAAAATACCAGAGATTCTAGAAATCAACACTTGAACTAACTAATAGTGAATTCAAGTCAAAACCTAGCCGTACTCCCTTTTAACGGCGCCAAAATTTTTTGTGATGTTCACGCTCCAATAAGAAAGCAGTCGCTGTCAGCAATAAACTTAACTGAAGGTTAGGGTCGAATCCACAGGGAATACGGGGCTTGACTACAAGATTTCATAACAAATCATTTCAAGCATCAATAACTAAAATCTCAAATGGGGGGCGGGGTTTGTAGTTTAGAAACAAAAGTAAAATTATGACTATATTATTATGTGGGAAAATACTCAATTTTAGGGAAAACTTAGGAATTTTGTTCCCCATAATTCGTTGACTCGATTACCCTAGGTAACATAACTACAATTGAAGAGTTGTATGCTGGACGATAACATAGGTTCTTCCAGCCCTCTTGTGAAGGTGAAGGTCGATATTCACCATGGCTCTTGGTCGGCAATTATGGCGTGCCAACTAACTATTACCAATTGTCCCAGTCAATCTACCCTTGGTCAAGTTTGGTTGATTAGACGAGATGATATCAATCAATCGTGTTATCTATTTCCCTTTTCTTATTCGTCACTACCTTGGTTGGGCTCATGATAGTAGGCAAGGTTTGGTGTTGGCTACCACCAAACAACAATCATAATGAAGGGAAATAGATGATACATGCAAAACCCCAATCATAAAAACGCAATAAACCTAGGTCATCTCAAGTCAACTACCAATGGTTTCCACAACCCCAACTTGTGGGTGTTTAGTTACTCATGGCTAAGGCAAAATTTAAAAAATGCAAATAAATGACATGATTGAGAATTTTACCCAAGGAAATGAAGATCGAATAAACCACAAGTAGCAAACCACAAGCTTGATAAATTGACAATGAGCACAAAGCAAGGTTTATAATCCCCAAAATTGGGTTTTCCACCAGTGTTGACATCCCGAAGGCACAACGTCTTAGAAACTCAATAAAATAATTTAATTTCAGGAGTCGCCACCTATTTTTAAGGATAATTAGGAAAACAATTAATTATTTATAAAAATAGTCTGCGAACCAAAAATTTCAGATAAGGGTTCAAGTTATTCCGAGTGGAAGGTATTAGCACCCTTCAGAATCCACAACTGTGGTCCCGACTGAACTCATTTTTTTCAAATTGAGGAGGGAGTACACAATATAACATAAATATAATAATTATAAAATATATTCAAACAATGAAATAAACAATGATGCAGGAAACATCCTAGTGTTTGTAGAACATCAATAATATACACAATAATGGACAAATAAAGAATAAATTAAAAATTTTTCGCCTCTTTAATGGAGAGATCTTGAAATCCGACGGATAGATTTGTCATTGGTCAAGTTAACGAGTAATGTATGTATGACTAATGGTAAAAATTAAAAGAATGAACACAAATAGTAAAATAAAAAGTTAACTAAAAGTTGGAACAGTAGCAAAATTTGCTTGAATAAACCAGACAATCCAAACACAATAAGAGTCAATAACATCATTAATAAAATAAAAGAAACCATGAAGAACAACCAGCAAGAAATTAAAAAAAACAGTGAATTCATTAAATCAGCAAACAAAATGACTAATGACAAATAAAATAAGACATGACCTATAGTACACAATATAATATAATAATGTAAGTAGAACCTACAGTTTAAACATGTATACAAAAACAGAAGCAAATAATTATATCAATGGTAAAATTCAACAAGCTAGATCATAACCTCCAAATGGAACAAAAAACAAAATAAAATCAAGGAAAATCAATCATACTCCAAAGGGACCAAGAAAAAATAAGTGAGAATCGTTACCGCTTTCATCGATGCTGTTGATTTCATCTTGAGCGTTGATTATGTGAGCTTGAAACTCCATTGCATAGTTTAGTGGTGGTGCTTCGACCGTCGTGGCAGTGCTCCTGTTTTGGAGTTCGCCATCATTGCTGATTTCACCGGAATAAAGGGAAAAATGAAATGGTTTTTTTTTTTTGGGGGGGGGGTTGGAGGTGTTTGGGCTACTGATTTTCAGTTTGTTTTTTGGTGGATTTTTGGGTCGCTTTGTTGTTTCAGGCGGACTGGTTTGGGTTTTATGGTTGCTGCATTTTTGGGAGATTTTGGTGAGGGCCGTTTGGGGGTGTGTTTAGTGGCATTGTGATGGAGATTGTAGTCATTTTTTGCTCTGTTAGCTGGTGGCGTGGGGCTGATAATGATGGGGTTTTGGGTATTGTTTGGTGTCGAAAAATGAACATTTTGGGATCTATTTTTATGGGGTATTTGGGGGTGCTGGTGGTGACTATTTGGTGGTGGAAATGGGTTGTTTATGGGGCTGCTTTCGCTACTGATTTGTGGTCGAAAATCATATAGTTTTGGGTGGCGTTTCAACAGTGTTTTTAGGTGAAAATAGAGGGGGTTTGAGTGGGGTTTTTCTGGTGGTTTGGGTGTTGTTGTTGAGACGTTGTAGTCCTCTGCTGGATTCTGGCAAGGGCTGTCAGAATAATAAATAAGAAAGAGAATATATACAATGTTTAAGGATTTTTTCCACAAATTAAAATTCCTATCCTATTGTTATATACATATTTCACTGAAAAACCTAACGGGCTAGAGAAATATGGGCCTAAATTATAGACCAATAAAATATACGCGCATAATTATATTTAAACAAGAAAAAAATGAATTAATACACTATGTTAAGATTTAGAATTAAACTAATTAAAATTCTAATATTATAAGAATAAAAGCAATTATCAAAAAATAATCTAAAATCACACAAAAATAATTTTAAAATATTAACATAGAAAGTAAGAATTTTTGAAGTGTTGGGCCAAAATTGGGTGTCAATAGTTGTCCCTTTCTTTGGATTGATTGATGTAAGAGATGATGGACAAAGAAACTTGACACACTCAATTTTGGCCAAACATACGACCTTCAATATGATCATTCTTGATTGCGGTTGAAATTGCTCCTTAATTTCAAAAGTTCCTCATTGTTGCAACTTAGAAGACTTGGTTCGCACTTGTGGTTTAATTGAGAATGCATCCTTTTGGGTATTCTCAAAAGAAAAAATTAACACAAAATTTTATTAGTAGAGACAAAACTAAAGAAAAAAGTGGCATCACTTTCAATACTATTTTCATCCTCTTTTAATGCATGTTAACAACCTTTTTTGATTTCAGAAGCAAGATGTGAGCCCTTAAGAAAAAATAAATAATATTCATCGATAGGATATGAATACATGTTCCTTGATAAGAAAAATAAAAATGATTCCTTGAATGCAATATGAATGTATGCCCATCTTGGAAATGCAACATGAATGAATATGCAAAATAAATGAATGAATGACCCTCTCAGCAATACAATGAGTGAATGGCCCTTTCGGCAATGCAAATGAATGGCCCTCTCTGCAATGCAAATGAATGAATGGCCCTCACAGTAATGCAATATAAATGTATGAATGGCCCTCTCCACAATGCAATGTGAATGAATGGCCCTCTTGAAAATGCAAATGAATGAATGGCCCTCTCGGCAATGCAATATGAATGAATATGCAAAATGAATGAATGATTCTCTCGGAGATGCAATATGAATGAATATGCATAATGAATGGCCCTCTCGGCGATGCAATATGAATTAATATGCAGAATGAATATCCCTCTCGGCAATAAAATGTGAATGAATGGCCCTCTCGGTAATGCAAATGAATGAATGGCCATCTTGGCAATGCAATATGAATGAATATGCAAAATGAATGAATGACCCTCTCGTCGATGCAAAATGAGTGAATGGCCCTCTCGGCAATACGATATGAATGAATATACAAAATGAATGGCCCTCTCGAAAATACAATATAAATGAATATGCAGAATGAATACCCTCTTGGCGATGCAATATGAAGGAAATATGAATGAAGAAACACTACTGCCCCCGATAGTGCAATGTAAAATGAATGCAAATGGCACTACCACCTCCGATAGTGCAATGTAAAGTTAAATGCAAATCACACTACCACCTCCGATATTGTAATATAAAATGAATGCAAATGACACTACCAACTCCAATAATGCAATGTAAAAATGAATTCAAATGACACTACCATCTGCGATACTGCAATGTAAAAATGAATGCAAATGACACTACCAGCTGCGGTAATGTAATATGAAAATGAATGCAAATGACACTACCACCTGCGATAGTGCAATATAAAAATGAATGAAAATAGCTCTAATACCTCCGATAGTGTAATATAAAAATGAATGCAATGACACTACCACCTATAATAGTGTAATGTAAACATGAATGCAAATGACAGTACCACTTGTGATAGTGTAAAATAAAAATGAATGCAATGAAACTACCACCTGCGATAGTGGAATATGAAAAATGAATGCAAATGACACTACCACTTACATAGTGCAATGTAAAAATGAATGCAATGACACTACCACCTGTGATAGTGCAACGAAAAATGAATGCCAATGACACTACCACCTCCGATAGTGCAATATAAAAATGAACGCAATAACACTGCCACCTGCAATAGTGCAACGTAAAATGAATGCCAATGACACTACCACCTCCGATAGTGCAATATAAAAATGAATGCAATGACACTACCACCTGCAATAGTGAAATGTAAAAATGAATGCAAATGACACTACCACTTGTGATAATGTAAAATAAAAATGAATGCAATGAAACTACCCCTGCGATAGTGGAATGTGAAAATGAATGCAAATGACACTATAACTTACATAGTGCAATGTAAAAATGAATGCAATGACACTACCACCTGTGATAGTGTAATGTAAAATGAATGCAAATGACACTTCCACCTACTATAGTGCATAGTAAAAATAAATGCAATGACACTATCAGCTGCGATAGTGCAATGTAAAATAAATGCCAATGACACTATTATCTCTAATAGTGCAATATAAAAATGAATGCAATGACACTATCACCTGCGATAGTGCAATGTAAAATGAATGTAAATGACATTACCACCTCCGGTAGTGTAATATAAAAATGAATGCAATGACAATAAAAAAGAAATGGATGAAATATGAATGAGGACTATTGCTTGTAGCAATGCAAAATGAAAATAATGTCCTTTCATTGGTAGTATGACAATGCTTCCTTTCAGCGATGTTGAAAATCCTGAACTCAATTTTGAAATTCTAGCCATGGTTGAAAATTTAAGCTGACCATCGAGTTTCTACCAGTAGTTGACAGAATTGTTGAGGTCTTCCTCATAAATTTTGTCTTAGATAGATTTTGGCAGGTCTCGGATAGTTGATGGAGGAGTCTCACATTGTTGTAGTTTTTTGGAGAGTTTTCCTCAAAAATTCTGTCCCAGTTGCATCTACTAGCATAATCTCCAACCTTGACTTGCTGAGGATGACATCTGTCTTACGCATTTTGCCATTTTTCAGAGATTCCATCCCAGGATTCTTATAAAGAGGAGTAAAAATCCCAGCAGGTGCATGACCGCGCTCACATGATGCTCCCTTTTCTCCTTTTTTTCTTTTTTTTTCTCTTTTTTTATTTTTTTCAAAATTTTTTTCAAAAAAATTTAAAATTTAAAGAAAATAGTCAAATCTTGACCAGAATGATACTGGTATTTAGGAATACATAAAAATTTCTTCTTGTTTTTTTCTTTTTTTTTTAAAGAATGATTCAATGAAGTAAGATAAACATCTCCCAATTATATAATATCAAAAATGAAAGAGAAATTTTAAAGTCTCTTTGAAAGGTATTAAAAAAAGATGATGCCTACTCTTTTTTTTTCAAAACGTAGAATGTGAAGAAATAGTCAAATCTTGACCACAATTGATACCAACAGTTAGAAATGAACTAAATTTATTACATTTCTTCTTCCCATTTTTCAAGTGAAATTGGATTTGAAGTAATTCCTATAGATTCAAGTGGTACCTCAAACATACTTAAGTATTAACAAGATTTGTTCATCTTACTTCAAACAAATATTTGAATAGTATCAATCCTTTTGTGTCAAGTTCCCTCACAAGAAAGAAAGTCCCATCTCACATATGCATGGAAGATTTGATTTGAGGACATTGTGCAAAATACTCTCACACTCAGAAGGATATTCAATGCACGCAATTGTGATACCATAGCTTGGACTTTATGTAAATCTATACTAATATGAGAATGTTTGAAATGAGATCACGTAGGACTTGTTATTGGCTTGTAATGTAGGCTTAAGGGCTGGATAGAATACTTATTTGGGATAATGGTGTCTTAATCCCTTCTTGAGCGTCACAACAAATTTGTGCTTTTGACAATTGATACGCATTTGACACTTGATCCTTTTGTTGTCTCTTCATTATTTTTTCAACTTCATAGAGACTTAAGATTTACTCGTTGAAAAACACTTCATTTTACCACCCCTTTTTCTTTTGTTAGAGCAATTTCTTCTTGTTGTTCTATGACTTTGCAGGGGGTATTTCTTCCTTGCTATATTTCTTCTGTGCTTTTTTTCTTTTTTTTTTCCTTCCTTTTTTTTAAAAAAAAAAATTGTCTTTTTGTGTCTCTAGAAGTCATCCTGGAATTCTTTATTTTGAGACTTTGCGTCTTTTGCCTTTGACAATTTCAAGCTTTCATCTTCATTTTATTATTTGCACATTTTTGTACGCTCAAGAAGGATGGACCAAGAGAGGGATAGTGTATATAAGCACTTAGAAGAGTAACAGCTCAGTTGTGATTGTCCAAAGAAAAGGCTTCAAGCTCAAAAGTGGGAGAAATTAGGAATTAACATCATTTGGTAGGCTTTGAAAGGCACAAACAGGTCAAAGAAGGCCTATGATCCTTTCTTAAATCAAACATTACTTGGGATTTTGCCTCAACAAACATTTAGGCCAAGTTCTAGATCAACAATGTGATGCAGTAAATTTTTTATCTAAAGCTCACAACACAATGCACTTGAAACTATGAGGTTAGTTTCAATCTTGTTTTGAATGCGTGCAACAGAATTTTCAAGCATCACAAAAATATAATAAGAGGTACCAAAAGAATGTACGATTTACCACAAAAATTAATTTTTTGATCATCTCGTCAAATATTTACATACTTCTAACTGTTGGTCTAAATTGATTTGAAGATATGACTTTTAGAAATATGTACACAATTTTTTCCCTTTTTTTTTTTTACATTTTGAAAAATGAATACCGAACCCAAGAAGGGTTGCCTACGTATCTCAAACAGTTGAGAATCAGGTATGCGTAGTTCATAAGGATATGGTATAAGATATGTACAATTTGACTCTTTTCTTTGTCTTTTTTTTCTGAAAATTCAAAAACAAGCACCGAACCCAAGAAGGATTACCTACATATATCAAAGAATTGAGAATTAGGTACGTGTAGTTCATGAGGCTATGGTATAAAAAACATATTTTCAAACAATTAAAGTATGTTTTGAAAGAAAAATAACATGAATTAAAAAATCAATGAATATATTTAAGGACAATCTATTCAGATTAAAGAAAATATCGAACAAAAAACTTTTTTTCCTTTGTGTGTGTGTAAAGAATGTAAAACAAATAAAATGAAATGTGTTTATTGAATATAAAATAGCATACAAGGATTAAACTATATACAAATCTGGAAAAAAAATTAGTTTTGAGCAATTCTAAAAAAAATTGCCCCATTTTATTGTGAAAGCTTGCGGAAAATATGACCGCGCCATTTTGACGCCTACGTATCCCATTGAAATGAAAATCAGCTCAAATGTAGTTCAAACAGACATAATTGGAAAATTCACATTTTAAACAAAATATATGTATTTATACAAGATGAAATAAACATGAAATGGTACAGATTATGCAATATTTATAGAAATAAATGGCGTATAATGCACCATATTAAACATATGACCAATCGAACCAAAGGAAAACATAACTATTGAAGAATGTGTATGCCGTGTATATGTCCTATTGCCCCTCAAAAGTATTGTACAATTTATACAAATAAATGGAATACAAAACGAGGGAAAAGGATATACAAACAAAATATAATTCCCACGTAGGGGTACAACTCTGAACAATTTATTTACAACAAAATGAACTAAACTACAAATAACAAAAAACTAAACAAGAAGGGCAATGGTACATACAACCTGACATGCATATTCTTTCAATTAGATGCAAGGAAGTATTCTAATGGACCCACATCATAAATACCAAGCCAACCTAGGCAAATGCACCTAAATGAATCTACTCTAGCCTAGATTTACTAAGAGTTGGTTACGAAAGACATGGTACTTGAGTTGGACAAACTATGGGGTGAAATAGTAAATGGCGCTGAGCGACCTCAAATCAACTACCCACTTACCACTTGCCAAAAAATATAAAGGGTTTTTCTGAAGGGACAGCCGCACATAACTACGTAACCGAACTTATTCCTAATGCAAACTATTTGTCGTTTGGCGGAATGAATGTTATGAATACAAATGACAATATACAGATAATTACACAAGTAATGAATAAATAAATATAATAGATAAATAGCAACACAATATATAGTATAAAATGGGCTTTTGACAGACTAAGGCCCAAGCGGATGACTTGGGTTGGAACTTATAACAACCATTGGATACATCATGAACTAAAAAATTGTCACTTATTCCAAGAAGGGTCAAATGTATAAAAAAGGCCGACTGCGGGTTAGCAAAATCGTTCTTTTAAATACATAATTCAACAGTAATGGAAATATGTCATGAATACAGTGATAATATATATCTAAGTAAACAAATAATGAATGAATATAAACAAATATAGACACATAAATAACAATATATACACATGTGATATAATACAAAAATAAATAAATAAAATAGAATCCTCCTCAATTTGAAAAAACGAATTCATAATAGTTAGAACCTCGAAATTCCCCACCGTAGTCGCCATTCTATTGACATCATGAATGCGCAACATCGTAGAAACTCAATAAAATAATTTAATTTTAGGAATCGCCACCTAATTTTAAGTATAATTAGGAAATCAATTAATTATTTGCAAAAATAGCCTGCGTACCGAAAATTCCAGGTAAGGGTTCAAGTTATTTCGAAGGAAAGGTATTAGCACCCTTCAGAATCCACAATTGTGGGTCCCGGCTGAATTCGTTTTTTACAAATTGAGGAGGGAGTACACAATATAACATAAATATAATAAAAAAATATATACAAAAATAATGAAATAAACAATGATGCAAGGAACGTCCTAGTGTTTGTCAAACATCCATAATATACACAATAATGGACAAATAAAGAATAAACTAAAATTGTTCCGCCTTTTCAATGGGGAGGCCTCGAAATCCGATAGATAGATTCGTCATTGGCCAAGTTAACAAGTAAGGTATGTATGACTAATGGTAAAAATTAAAAGAATGAACACAAATAATAAAATAACAAGTTAATTAAAAATTGAAAAAGTAGCAAAATTTGCTAGAATAAACCAGACAATTCAAACACAATAAGAGTCAATTTAACATCATTAATAAAATAAAAGAAACCATGAAGAACAAGCAGCAAGAAATTAAAACAAACAGTGAATTCATTAAATCAGCAAACGAAATGATTAATGACAAATAAAACAAGACATGACCTATAGTACATAATATAATATAATAATGTAAGTAGAACCTACAGTTTAAACATGCATACAAAAAACAGAAGTAAATAATTGTATTAGTTGTAAAATTCAACAAGCTAGATCATAACCTCCAAATGGAACAAAAAACAAAATAAAACCAAGGAAAATTAATCATACTCCAAAGGGACCAAGTCAAAATCAGTGAGAATCATTACCACTTCAGTCGATTTGTTTGATTTCGTCTTGAGCATTGACTATGTGAGCTTGAAACTCCATTGCTGAGGCTAGTGGTGGTGCTTCGACTGTTGTGGCAGTGCTCCATTTTTGGAGCTCATCGTCTTTGCGGATTTCACCGGAATAAAGGGAAAAAAGAAATGGGTTCTTGGGGGAATTTTGGAGGTGTTTGGGCAACTGATTTTCAGGTTGTTTTTGGACGGATTTTGGAGCCGCTTGGTTGTTTCCGGCGGACTGGTTTTGGGTTTATGGTTGTTGCGTTTTTGGGTGATTTTTTGGTGAGGGCCATTTGGGACTGTGTTTGGTTGCATTGTTATGGAAGTTCAAGTTATTTTTTGCTTTGTTCGCTGGTGGCGTGGGGCTGACAATGATGGGGTTTTGGGTATTGTTTGGTGTAGAAAAATGAAGATTTTGGGGGATGTTTTTATGGGTTTTTGGGCGTGCTGGTGGTGGCTATTTGGTGGAGGATATGGGTTGTTTAGGGGGCTTATTTTGCTGCTGATTTGTGGTCATAAATCATATGGTTTTTGGTGGCGTTTCAGTTGTTATTTTGTGTGAAAACAGAGGGGGTTTGGGTGGCATTTTGTTGGTGGTTTGGGTGTTGTTGTTGGGACATTTTCCGGCAAGTTTGGAGTAGTCCTTTGCTGGATTCCGGCAAGGGTTGTCGGAATAATAAAGAAGAAAGAAGATATACAATGTTTAAGGA
Organism: Solanum clarkiae; assembly: GCA_011800125.2. Lineage (NCBI taxonomy): Eukaryota > Viridiplantae > Streptophyta > Magnoliopsida > Solanales > Solanaceae > Solanum > Solanum clarkiae. The sequence goes on from JAABOM020104448.1 coordinate 22,834, forward strand.
TCTTTCCACAAATTAAAATTCCTATCCTATTGTGATATACACATTTCACCTAAAAACCTAATGGGCTAGAGAAATATGGGTCTAAATTGTGGACCAATAAAATATACGAGCATAATTATATCTGTACAAGAAAAAAAATGAATTAATACACTATGTTAAGATTTAAAATTAAACTAATTAAAATTTTAATATTATAAAAATAAAAGTAATTATCAAAAAATAATCTAAAATCACACAAAAATAATTTTAAAATATCAACATAGAAAGTAAGAATTTCTAAAGTATTGGGCCAGAATTGGGTGTCAACAACCAAAAAAAGATAATCTAAGCTAAAGACCTAAAAATACTCTCAAGAGAATATTCAAAGATGATAAAAACTCCTCTGGTTTGAATCTTTTTTCTAAAACCCTAACTTAAACTATATATAGTATTTACAAAATAACCCTAGAATTTACACAGAAAAGACAACTGACAACTGATAAGTCTCGCAGGTATGACTCGTAGGATGATCTACAAGTCATAGTCATGGTATCATATCAGGTTCTTGGTATCTTGGACTAAACTGGTAAGACCCACGGGTACGAGTCGTTGCTTGAGCTACGACTTATATGTTCCTCTCGTAGTCTTGGTCTTCAATTTTTGGTACAATATTTTGGCTCTCAGATTCCTGCTACGAGTCGTAGGATGGCCTCGTAGCTATGACCTCTACTTAGTAGATTTCTGAATTTTGGTCTCTGTTTCTTGCTACGACACACCCTAGGACTCGTGGCTTGGGCTATGATTCGTACGTGTACTCGTATGTCCTGTGCTTCAGCAAAATCTGTAATTTTTCTACAAAATCATGCCACCTAACTTTCCTATAGGAACAACACAAAAACACACAAAAACCTTAAAAAGTCGAATCAAGAATTCATAAAATTTCTTGTTTCGGGCATCAAATATGTTGTGTTTTGACCGCACATCACAATCTCAAGATAACTAAGAAAAAGGGAAACAACTTCAATCTCAACTATCAACTGTCTATGTCTATGATGCCTCCATTACTTATGTCTACGAGGGTACAACGACAGGCCATGGCTACCACTATCAAAAGTAATAACTCAAGGATAAAGAGAATAAATACGTCCTCTGAAAGTAGGGGAGGACTCACTAAATTTGGAAATCACGGTGCTCTAAACCTCAATGATTCGCTTGCTGAAGTCCTTTGTCTACAGACTCTGCAGCATAAAATGATATAGTGCCAAAGGGGCATTAGTACGTGGAATATATTATATGTAAAATAGGCTAAAGTAAACAATATGGGCTATAAAATACACAATGACATCAACTCATCAATCACTCAACCTCAAATCGGGGCAAGGGACAGGACCCTATCACATCACCATCCATCACAACATCATACTACCACATCAACCTCAGAGTACTATTAACATGAACCTATCGGAGAGTCTCTATAACCGACAACCATGGCCTGTGATGATACAATAAAGAGATGTCACTACCACATCCATCCAGTACCTTGCTGGGGTAAAGGAAGAGTCTACCGAGGATCCCATAAGTCTATCAAGTCCTCTGCAGCACAAAGGAAATGTCACGCCCCAAAGTCCCGTAGGGCGGACCGGCACCCATGGTCGATAAGGCCCGGGAGAACCAACCTGTAACTATGCGCTTACTGTACATTTATACCTTTAGAATGCCTTAAAGTAGCTGAACAATGATAATAAGCTAAAGGAAACGCATATGACTAGGCCGTTGGGGCCACGATGTCTAAAGTACGAGACATGACTTTTACTTTTACTTTACACAGTCTACAAAGCCTCTAAATAAAGAGAAAACATCTTGAAAGGGTCGGTACAGGCCCCGCCTCAACAAACCATACACTATAAACATAAACTCTAGATGTACATAAAGCCCCGAAGCAACCTGGAGCTCAATAACAACAGCTGAATATCCTATACTCCTACTGGGGAGACCTACTAGCATCTGTACCTGTAGTATGAAATGCAGGTCCCCCGTAAGGGACGTCAGTACGAGATAATGTACTGAGTATGTAAGGCAAGATACACTGTACATAAAGTAACAGCATAATGAGACCATGCATCTGTAAAAGATCAGAGGCCACCCTTAGTTATACTGTGGAATCAGATACTTTATATTTTTTACATTACTTTACCTTTACCTTTACTATATCATCTGTGCATAGCTGTAAAACATACAACCAACTGATCAGTGGTAAACTCTATCGGGTTTGTCCCTGGCTAGGTTATATTCAACCCCTCGGGCTACCCCCCCTTTGATAGGATCGTCCCCTGGCTAGGTTATACTCAACCCCTCGGGGCTACCACCTACCAGAACTGCAAATCTTATCTTTCCATTAACTTTGAGATTGTTATTTTGGTGGCCATAATATCAGAGCTGTAACACAGTATATATAACATGTGACATGTAGACATTTATACAAGACAATTTGACAAATAAAAGAGTACATTGGATAAACAATGAAAAGCATATGAAATGGTACAACTTGTGAACTTTATTTGGCAACAAGAAACCATGTATCTTGATATTCATGTATGTGACCAAATTCAAAAGTGACCATATATGGAATCATATGAACATGTACAAGAGTGTAGACACCATTAGTTGTTGTGTCGGAGTTGGTAAGTGCCTTTATGTGCCAAGGAAAGATCTATGTTTCATGCCAAATGATACAAGATCAAATAACCTTACATACCTCGTTAGATGACCTCGTTACTAACCCGA
>JAABOM020104486.1:0-25590 GCA_011800125.2 Solanum clarkiae
ACCTTACCGCTACCTCATAGAAGTAGAGAGGTTGTTTCCTAAAACCCTCAGTTCAAATCCCAAAGGCAGAATACCTATTTGGGAAGAACCAATTAAGAAAAGATACCTTGAACTCCTCCCATAGAACCACATTGTCAACCCCCTTCTCTTCCTTCCATTGTGTGAACCATATTTGTGTCACCCCCTTGAGTTGGTAAGCCGCCAACTCCGCCTTCTCTTTTGACCTCATCCCCATAATACATAGCACCTAGTATACTTCATATAAACTCTTGAGGGTCCTCATCCACCTTTGACCAATAGAATACCGGTGGGTTCATCCTCATGAAGTCTCTCACCCGAGATGCCGGGGTAGGTGCATGACGGGCTTGGGCCCCTTGATTGGCTTAATTAACCACAACTTGGGGAAGCATAGTGAGAGCATCCCAGAAAACTCCATTGGCCGGTCCCCTCGGGTGTGCAGGCTCGTCTTCCCCTTGCATTAGGAATAATCTAGCATATCAAAGAACAATCGTTAAGTGGGGGAATAACCTTACTTTAACTTTATGGCACGACTTAGAACATGAAAAAGAGGAACATTTCCTAAAACATCTCATAGCCTTTTGCTCATAGTTGTGGTGCACAACACAACCATAAACAAAACTATAATCGATGTGGTGTGTTGGATTTTGAGGATCTAACAAAGTAGTGCTCTAATACCATCTTTGTGACGACCCAAGACAAGGGCCTAGACGTGACCGATGAATGAAGAACCCAAAGGAACCCCAAACAAGCCTCATAGCTTATCATTACACATCCTTGATCGCGAAGCAATTAGAATGATAATAATAGATAAACATAAACAAGGGGAATTGGGACTAAGGGTAAACTTCCATATCATAAACATCAAGAAAGAAGAGAGTCAAGGATTATGGCATAAATACATAACATGTACAACAACACCTCTACTACATAGATAAGAGCGGCGGCCAAGATAAGCAACCAGGCACACCTTCATAGTAATGATAATAAGTACTCCAAAATATAAAAGATGTAGTCTAAGCATAAGCATTATAGAAGGTAGATATTATTCCCGGATGTGAGGACTCACCAAAAACTAACTTGAACAATCTGTCTAGCCATGTGAAGGAGGGAGGTAATCAAATAGAGCTCCCGTTCCTACATGGTAACGTTATGTAGGCATAGAGTATGTGTTACTACATTTGAATGTACTAAGTATATGGGATGCAATGCAGCAATATATAGGCAACATAAGCAAACAATATCATAGTCAATGGATATAACAATATGACATGTATGAAAGATGTTTGAAGTAAAACATGCTTACAATCAATCAACTTATATAGTTCATAATACATAAGTATGGGAAGAAACCTCAACCGACATAACATAAGACCAAGTGAGCTACAACTTGGAATACAGATGTTAACCCTACACCGAAAGAAAAAGGGAAGTTACTTGCCAAGATGAACCTCCTAATGACTAAGTGGATCCACTAAGCCTTATGTAAACCACGTACTCGCCTCTAGTTCTTGGATTGGGTACTCGCCTCTAGTTCTTGGATTGGGTACTCGCCTCAAGCCCAGACTTGGGTACTCACCTCAAGCCCTCACATTTAGGGTACTCGCCTCTTAGAGATTTGGGGACTCACCTCTAATCTCTTCACATATTGTGGCACGTAGTTATAGGACTTGGGGACTAGTCTCTAGTCCACTCAGTGCTAAGTCTAATCCTATGGAATATATAAGATAATCATACTTTAATAACTTGCAATATACATAGATACATGGCACGAGTAGCTCTTAACATCACTGACCTCAAATGGTGAGCTTAACTTCAATCATAAGAATGGGTCATCATCAACCCTTTCATTAACATAAACTTTAAAGGCCTACAAGAGGTATAATCTTAAAAAAGGGGGCTTAATCCGGCCCTACAACATCATCAACATTTTTCATGATTTAAACACATCTTTAGAAAACTCATAATCATCATAGAGTCACTTGAATCAAAACTCAATCAATAGATCATCAAAACTTAAAGAATCCTTAAAAAGGCTTTGTGTCAAACACTTGGCGGGTGTGTAATGCTAAGGTAAAATCATGCAATTCAAGAGTGAAATCATACTAAAAAATTCAATGTAAAACCTTCGATAGATACTTGGTAGCACCCTCAAAGAATATACATCAAAATCCTTCATCAAATCTTTCAATAGATCTTAGATTTATAGCTCAAAACATGGTAAAATAGTCCCAATTTCATAAATTCCAACATAGTGTACAGTGATACCTCTAAATTTATACTCCAAAAGGAATAGTAAAATGATCATTGATCAAATATAGAACAGAACCAGAGTTGAGGTCAATCCCACAGGGAATACAGAGAATATATCTATTAGCACCATTTTCAGATATAATATCTATTCCCGAAACAAAATTGCATATAGTAAATAGGGGTTTTTGATTTCTTCAAACTAAGTTACTGAAATAAAGCAGTAAATGAGTACAAGGACTATTAGATTTCAGATAGTTTATGCGATGCTAGGATTGTGTTCCCCATGACAACATCTAATGCGATAGCCGAATCAAGTGGTAAACTCATTCATGATTACGTATATAAGATCTAACAAGTTATGTAACATCCAATTCACCTCTCGGTCCTTCTTAGATGCATATCTTTCATCACCTTTTGTTCTTAGAACGTATATGTACTAACCCTTAATGGCAATCCCGGAATACTCTCTACTTTCAGTCTCAAGTACTTAGACTAGGTTAAAAACCCCAAATTTTTGTCGTAGAACTCTTTTCCTAATCAAAACATCCCTTTCAGGTACGTAAAAAAATAAAGGCTTACCCTAATGCACTGACTCATAAAGGAAGATATTATAACGAAGATTACTACGATATATATGCTAATCAATCCCGTGATTTACCCCATATTCGCCTATCTTAGTGATTTGTCATAGTTCCCACAACCCTAGTTGTGGGTTTAGCCTAGCATATTCAAGAAAGAAAACCTACAATGATACAAAAAATTCATAATAAATGACTTACTATTGAAGAATCAATGGATCCACAAGTTACAATCCTGAACTAGATAAGCAAAACCCTAAAATCTTGTGAAATCTCAAGCAAAATAATGTTTTTCAGTGTTTTGTCTCTCTAACCGTCCAAGACTAAGTAAAAACAAAACAAAAAGACTATTTATATACAAAAAAAACTAATCCTAATGAAAGTAGGAAAAATCACGTCGGTATTGCAACTAGCCACTAAACGGCCCGTGAGTCACCAGGGGCATCCCGCCACTTGAGAGTTTTTCTTGTCATGTTTCTTTAGTATATTATCTAGTAGAACTGACATGTTTAGGTCATAATGTTTGTTTAAATATAAGTATTCACAGAAGTCTAGGGTAGCCCTTGTGTTGATCTTTGTAATGTCCCATGTTGTCAATATTAAAGTTATATGTGTTTGCATCGCACCCTGACTAACTTGTGTGATTGATGGTAAGTATTTTGTGTGTAGGGTCGGCATTTTGATGAATGAAGCATGTTGATGTGAGTTAGTACTAATTAGTGTAGAAGATGTGCCATGTGTGTGCGAGTTGATTGCATAACTCAGTCGATGCAATTGTGAGATAGAACTTGCCTGGTTAGTCCCACTGAAATAATTGACTGACTAAATTAGGACGTGATCTTAGGATATTGTTGTTGACTAGTCGCTTAATCAAAAAATTCACCAACCAAATGAAATTGTCCCTCTTGAACTAAAAGTTGAGCATAAATGGACCTTTTTCTTTGTAATCACCGAAATTCACTTCCCCAATCTATCTATTGATCTCTGTTTTATCCCTGGTCTCTCTAAGGATATTGTGAACCTCCACCTAAGTCAAAAACCTAAGTTAAGGATGGCTTATATTAGCCCTAGTGCCTTAGAATGATATTGTAAACCTTGACCCAAGCCAAAGACTTAATTTGAGGGTGGCTAGTGCTGGGAGAATAGAAAAATAAATGTGGAAAAGAATAAAGTGATAAAAGAAGAAAAAGAAATGGGTTGTGACCATGAGCAAATCAATGAGAAAAATAGAGAAAAAATAAAAAAGAGTAAATGAGCACGGAAATCACTTCCTGTACTATAGAAAGCTGGAAAAATAGGGGCAAGAAATGTTGGTGACCAAAAAGCAAATGCCTGAGTCAAAGTTAGTGATTGGGAGAGGCTGTATAGTCATTTTAATCCTAAATATACCGATCCCAAGTCCGAGCCTACGTTACAAGCCGCAAAAGTCCTAATGTGATCCTAAAAAGTTCATTCAATAGTTAAGGTGGTTAAAATAAGGGAAAGTTCATGATCGATACGTGTGTGTCCACTAAAAGTCATTTCTGAGAGTGAGTGACTACATTCCAGTCTCTGTTTTACATGCTTACGTGGAGTGTGAGACTTCTTTGTGGTGAGGGCACTATCTTTTGCATTAATTGTTTGCTAACTCAACTGAGGTGTTTTTATTACTTATCATATATGGACTGCCCATGCATGCATGATGGTTGCCTTAATCTTTGTGGGTCCGTTTGGGGTGTGAGCACATTCTTAAACTTGTTAGCAGGGCATATATGTTGAAAATAGTGGGGGAATCCATAGTCTGAGTGAACATTTGTATTTATGCATCATTTGGTTGAGTTATCATTGCTTGAGGACAAGAAATCATTCTAAGTTGAGGGTGTTGATGTGTCGTAGAAATACGACTCTTATAACGCATTAAACAAAGGATTTTTGTGTGTTTTCAAGCATATTAGTTATTTTGATGTTTGTTTTGTTGTTTTTCAAGAAACATTATTGAGGCATGGATAGAAGGATGTGAGAGGAAAATGAACTTAAAGAGGCCAAAGAGTGGGTATTCGAAAGCGGCCCAGGTGACTAGAGAAGAATTCAGGCCAAGTGAAGTCCATGTAGACCTCCACGACTCGTGTGACTGCCCACAAGTCGTGAGGTCCTTTATGGCCTCACACTTGGCCACACCGTCCCACATGGCAGTGCAAAATAGCTAAGGCAAGCCTCACACTGCACTTAAAAGCCCATGAGACATTGAATGGCTCTTTGGCCATAAGAAGTGGGACGGGCCGTGTTCAGCTATTATTCAGTTATTACTTGGTGCCGAGCTCTGGTGGCCTTATGCATCTACTACTCTTCTTCATTCTGTTGGTCATGAGGAGGACTCATTTGGTGGCCACGTTGCTTACCCTTGTCCCTCTTCCTGGGATGATTAGTGGGTGGCGCGGGTGTATCAAATGGGGCGGGTGGAATGTCCCATATCTCATCCCAAATCGGCACCGTGGGGACATTGATTTGGCTCATCCACGACTCTAAAGGCAGGGCCCTAGCACTATGTAGACAACTTAGCAATCTAAGCCTTTATACCATTTACTATCTGAACTAGATTAGTCATTTCATCCTCAGTCCTACTCGCAAACATGTTATGGAAGTATCCTTCCAAAGTGTTGACTTAGTTCTTCAAAGTGGTGATTCAGCTCAGAAGGACTTCATTAGGTTGGACCACCACTCGCTTCAAATGAGACTGGGCCACATGCAGAATCCTCTCTACAATTTGGTCAATATAGCGCGTGTCTGTCACTGGTCCGCCACCAATCTGGCCAACAACTCGTAGGGCACATATGCATACCCTTGTTGTACTGGAGGAGTTGCACCACTACCCTTGGGACACTCAGGAGCCGCGCCTGATGGTGGGGCAGTGGTGTAGTCCTCAAATGTCAAGGGTTGTTGTGGAGGTGCGAAGGGGAAGTTTTTCGGCCCCTCTAGTGAACGTGTTATGCTCCTCATGAGAGAGTTTTGGACATCTTTAATCAGGGCAATGTTGGCTACGTCCTTGGGAGCTATTTTCTTGTACAAAAAGTGAGTAGTAGGAACACTGGCCTATTTTCAAAGGGCACAAACTAGGCACAGGAAGGGCATGCCAGCTTTCTCAGATAAAGCTTGGTCCTGCATCTCGAAAGCAATAATTTGGCCCAGATTTACTCCATATCTGGATATCATGCATGCTATCAGAGAGGCATGAGAAGGTTGGAGTAGATTATTGTTTCCTGTGGGTATCAACTTGGCTCACACTACCGACCACCAAAATTTTGCAGTAAATGTCAATGACACTTTGGCGATAGGACACTTAGGGTCTGTAAGCCTAGGCACCTCCACCCCCTACATGGCTATTCGCTCTTTGATCCATCCCAACAGTGCATCCCTAAATGACAAATCAGATATTCGCACTGCGTTAATAATCTCCATGTGTCTATCCATGAACTAGCATCTGGAGGAGCTAGGTAGTCTGGCCCAAATAGGAACCAGTTGATGGTAGTTTCTGAGATATTCACTCGTGTATTACGCAGCATCACATGTGACTGCGGGGACTAAGTAAGTATGACCTGTCTCTTCACCTTTCTTAACTAGGTACCCTCCACAGAGTTCAGTAGACTAGCGGATAGTTGGAATAGAGCTCTTCAACTATGGTGGGCCCATAGTACCCAGGTGGTTGTGCCATCCATCCGAACTTATATGAGTTAAAAGTATCTATGATTTTTGGAACTCTGTCAAGTTGGTCAGTGATGACCTGAACTTTCGGAATGACCGGCCGCTATTTGAACCCCCCTGAACCTTTTGTAAGTCTGTTAGTGCAGATATTCTTAGCTTCTGAGACTGTCCACCGGCCCCTCAGAAAGACAATAAGTGCCCCGGCAGTTTGGGGCTCCGTCGTCTGGGAGACTGCAAAATGAATAGCTTCATCATCACTCTCCCGGAGTTCGACCTCATTTTTCTACTCCTCTGTGTCGTGACCCTCACCCTCTGAGTTTTCCCCTGCTCGTCCTGGTCTGAAGTGTTCTCCTCCTGTTCCGGGGCATCTGCCTCCTCCTTAACTCCCGTGGAAGGAATCCCCTCTTCTCACTGGGGAGCTCTGCAACGGCCTGATGCATGGGCCCGGATAGTATGAGGAGAGTGAGGAGAGACATTGCCTGTATACCGAAATAATATGAAGTCGGATTTCTGAAATAATGCACGGATTTTGAGATATATGGAAATTATAATTTTGGAAACTTCCGAGGCACATTTTTGGGCACTTTTGGGGTAGTTACACCACAGTAGCTTTCTGTAGATTGTTCATGTACTAGGTGTATGTGCCTTTGAGATATGTACGCCCTCAAAAGCTGGTTACTTTCAAATTAAAAAAAAATAAAAAAAATAAACCAAACTGACAATAACCAAAAAGATGGTTATTTTTTTATTTGGTTAGGTTTGATTTTAGAAATTTTAAAAATTGACTAAATTGGTTTGGTTATATTTTTAACTAATAACTTATCCAAATCAAACTATGAACACCCCCAATTTGTAGTAGATTGCTTATATTTTCTAATAGTGAGAGAGTATTTCTAAAAAATGCAGTGAAAGTGAAAAATTCTGAAAATGAAGTTTCAAAATACAATATGAAGTCATATTTGGAATTTGAAAAACACCCAAAATATTATTTTCACTTTCATCGTATTTTCTTTTTTAAATTTAACCACAAATTTTTATTTTTATAAAAATAATACCATTAAATCATATTTCATATTTTTTTTAATGAAAAGCACATGTAACCAACCATTATTTACAACAATAATTACCAAACGCGCCTCCAACTTTAAAATTTTCAAATAAAGTTAAAAAATTTATTTGACATAATATGTAGTTGCTCGTATATAAAATCTAATTTGTGACATTTTGTGACTATTTATATAGTACTATTCTTTTAGAACAAAGTTGATTGTATATTTGATATGGATTAGTTGAATTAAGTGATTTTATTAGTTTAGCAGTTGTAGTTGGCCATAGATAGGGAAAGAGGAGAAAGCGTTTGAAGATAGAGAAGTTATTTTTCAGATGAAAAAAGGAAATGAATGAATCAGTAGAATAAAATGTACAAATATAGGCATAGATGTAGCAGAAAAGTATGATTTCAATTACCTTCGTCCCACGAGCTTTATTCTCACTCCATTTCTGTTGTTGTTTTTTCCATCAAGAAATAACTCTTTTCAAAAGGCATCAAGACCATCTGAAGTGTAGGAAAAACACAGATGGGCAAGAACAATGGGTCGTACCTTTTGTGAAGATTTCATCGGAGTTGTCAAGCCACCGACGACTTTTTATTGCTGCCCAAGATCTGATCCGTTTCTCTAGGAATATGGATGCTGATTCACAAACCACATGCCCTTTGTATATTTGATGGATCAAGAATACAAAATCCTTCACTGATTTTTTTGAGTTTAATTTTACAGTTTAGAAGTTAGATAAATTCAAAGATCGTATCCTGACTTTCTTTCTGCGGTTTTGTTCTTTCTATCAACTTCCTTTCCTTGTTTTTTATTCTCTCTCCCACTAGGAAACTAACTATCAAGGAATCTCAATCCACTAGAAAAACTCACTCACACATGGAGTCAACCACGTTCCTATTATAAGGGAAGTGGTTGGGCGGTTACAATCGTCACTAAAAGGATAACAATTGTTCATTTTAACTGCATCACTATAAATAAACCACACACTTGGGTCGGGTTAAGATTTGGATCAGGTCAGTCCAGATGTGCGACCCATAATCCCCAAAATCTTACATCTCCCACTTCGCACATTGCGGACAAGACCTGAGTCAATATCACATCAATCTTACATACAATTCACATGAAAAAATGGTTCGACGACCTGTGAGCATAATTCTTGCCTTCAAGGTCTTATAAGACTTTTATAGAAATTCAATCACGTACGGAAAGAATCCACTATCAATTATGAGGATATCTATACTCACAATACCCCAGACTTTAACTACTCCAGTAATTAATCATCTTATCCCTCATCCTCTTCAAGAGGCTGACTCGCGAGTCAAAATTTAATATCAATTTTCATAGTCTTTCCTTTCTACTCGAATCTATCTACTTCAAATAAAATGCTTTCCTAGACATGCACCGCATTACCGAATCATACGTATCTATTAATAACATGCTAAAGTAGCAACATCGATCGAAATTTCAAGAAACAGTAAAAGTTCAAAGGGCATTCAATTGAAAAGTTCATCTATGACTTTTCAGGGTCTTAGACAATGAAGAAGCAAGGATCATTCTTTCATTAACCATCTTGTCGCATAACACACGTTGTATGAAACATGTGCTACGATGTTCTCACCTTACACAGGCGCATGTGTCTTACTCCAACATCGTACAGACCTTGGTTTAGACATTCTTAATGTCTAACCCGAGTTCCTCTCTACAATTATCCTCAAAATCATTTCTCAGAAAGACTCTTGTCGAGTTTCCAAAATTAGTCTAAATGTGGCAGTGATACATATATCTTCACGTTCCCCGACATAAGAGGTGATTGCTCGTGTGAGAGAGCCAATCTCGTGACTTGTTCGACACATTTAATATCAACACATGCCTTTCAAGATATAAAACAATCTTATATCGATGAGAAAGATACAATACAAATCACATCCTACGTAAGCCTAGAGACTTAACATGTTTCTCAAACAGGTCTCTTGATATCATTTTCATAAAGGGATCAACTACCATTTCACGAGTAGGAATGTATTGTACATTCACTTCTCCACTTGCTACTATATCTCTCACAAAATTGTACTTGATATCAATGTGTTTGGTTTCGCTGTGATATTTAGGATCTTTTCTATACAATAGCCGCCCGACTATCATAACAAAACATCGTAGATCCTTTAGATTCTTTGCAATACACAAATGCTTAAAGAATCTCTTGAACCAAACAACTTCTTGTACTACAGATGCACTATCCATGAAGTGCTAGGTCATTTCTTACTCTCTTCACAAAAAAAAAATGGCACCATCATTTAGTAAGAACATACAGATGTCAATATATTGATCATCACTATCGATGTAATCTCTTACAAATAGTCTGTAGTTCCCTTTAGATATTGGAACATTCTCTTCACTGCCTTCCAATGATCTATTATGGGATTAGATTGATATACACTTACCAGACTTATGGTATAACACATATCCGGTCTAGTACATATCATAGCGTATATTAGACTCCCAATAACACTAGAATATGGAACTACACTTGTTCCTTCTCTTTATCACTTCTGCGATACATTTCAAGGCTTAAAGATTCACCTCTAGATATTGGAGTATCCATGGGTTTGCAAATACTCAATTGAAATTGTTCTAGTATTCATAATGTCGATATCTTGAGACAAACTCAAAGATTTCTTGGAACGGCCTCTATGGATCTTAACACCTAATATGTAGTCAGTTTCACCCATATCTTTCATATCAAAATGACTTTGAAAATCATGACAAGATAGTTTTCAAATACTCCATATCATTTTTGGCTAATAGTAATCAACCACATAAAGAGAAAGAATTACAAACTGTCTTTTCTTGGCCTTTAACAATGAAACATATAGGTTATACCATGTAAATTTCCACGTATCATATTCCATTGAGAAAAGTAGTCTTCACATCCATATGATGTAATTCTAAATCTAAACGTGTAGCTATAGGCAAAAGCAATCGAACAGAGGTAAACTTCACAAATGGTGAAAAGGTATCCTAATGATCTATCTAGCTTATTGGGTAAAACCTTTTGCCACCAATCAAGCCTTGTATCTTCCTATTGACCCATCCAATTTACGCTTAATCTTGAGAATCCACTTATTCCCAATAGCTTTATGTCCTTGTGGAAGGTCAACTAGATCCCAAACATTGTTGGTTTTCATGGACTCTAAGACTCCTAGTTCCTATTTCAGATACGGCTGAACAGGAACAAACTTGAGACACTCCAAGTGGGAGTTCTAGATGTCGAGTTAGAAGGAAAAGGGGAAGTGCACATTGTCAAAGAACAAGCGTTCGAGGACGAGATATCATAAGAAGTGGTGTCCCTAGGATGGCACAAGACTTGCTAAGGAATGACAGAGCTATTCGAAGGGAAAGAGAGAAGAAGCTAAAATAGTTCAAGTCTTTGAAAATATCCCCAACATCTGTAGTTGCTAGCTTCTCTCAGATTGGGAATGTTTGGCTATTTTAGTGGATTCCCTTTGTGAACCATGGAAAGAGAGATTGGTTAAAGTATATCATGAGGTTTGGCCTAGCGAACCTTTTAGTGTGTATATACGTTATCTCAAGTTTAAGTGGGGAGGACTTTATTGCAAGTAACTTGTAAACTTATTTAGTTTGTTTATTCGAACATATGTTATATGTTGTTTCTCTCTTTGATATGAATATATGAGTATTATCATATTTTGAAATCTTTGTGGTTTCTTGGTATATTGAAATATGATAATGATTTAAGACTTAGTTATCTTTTTGAATAAGTCTTTATTTATATACATTGAGAAATTATTTTCTGATTTTAGTTAAACATTTGGAGTGTAAATGATGATTGGATATTTTGAATACCCTTTCGATTGTACATCATATGTGAAACCATTATTAGAATTAATTCACTTGAATGTATATTTGTACATGCCTGATTGATGAGTGTACTTGCATAAATGTCTCTAAGCTACAGATATGGCATAATTAAATATACCTGATTGATGAGTGTACTTGCATAAATGTCTCTAAGCTACAGACATGGCATAAAATAGTATTATTGCTGACTTAAACAAATGCGAGAAACTGAATGGTGATAATTATGACATTTGGAGTCGTAAGATATGGTATGTTCTAGACGAGTAAAATGTGCTCAAAGGCATAAACCATGCACTTTGTTAGCCAGAAGTGGGTAACACTGCTCAACGCAGAAGAGAACTTATAACTTATAGAGCCTGGAAAAGGGCAGACTCCATTGCACGCGGAATAATTATAAGCTTTGTGGTTGATGAAATGATTCCTGAATGTGAGAAATTTCCTAATGCTCATGCGATTTGGACACACTTGTGGGGAATGTGTTGGGGAACTTATATGACCCGCCCGAGACAACTAACTATCAAGTTTGACACTTTGAAAAAGTGTCATGATCAAAGTATCAAGTAACACCTTAGGGTGATGTCAAACATGATAGCACAATTTAAGAATGTTAGTCACATTCTGTCTGATGAGCATCAAGTTCAAGAAGTGATGCGGTCCCTTCCCAAAAGATAGGAACATTTGAAGGTTAACGTGATCCATAGTGAAAGCATAAAAAATTTTCCTTGCGCGACATGTTGAATTTGAAGACGAGCGGCTTGGTGCTGCTAAAATTACTACTAATGCCTTTGTGGCTGAATCATGTGGTACAAAATCTTCAGACTTCAAGCGTAAGAAAGATTGGAAGAAGAAAGGAAAGGGCAAGGTGACCGAGGAAGGACCCTTTGAGAAAAAGCACAAACCAAATTCCAAGAAAGGATAAAGGATTTTCAAGAAAAGAGACAAGAGCAAGTTGAAGTGCTATAATAGCCAAGTTATGGGGCATTTCGCTCGTGAGTGTACTGAGCCAAAAAAGGTAGCATTCCTAAATGCATCTCTAAGTGTTGTATGTGTTGCAAGCACTAAGTCGAGATCGAAAAGCATTTGTGAAGTTTTGTTGAGTTACATCTTAATCTAGATGGACTTACGTGGGGAACAATGCAAGGCTAGAAGTCAAGGGAATAAACACTTGCAAAATAGACTTGTGTGGTGGTCTATCCTTGATGTTACATGATGTTTTGTATATTCCAAAGATTCGACAAAACTTAGTATATGTCTCAGTTCTTTTAGATGATGGTTTTGATTTGATTTTTTAGTCACAATAGTATTATAATAACACTAGATGATTTGTGTGGTTTTGGACTGTGTTATGATCGTTTCATCATTTTAGATTGTAATCTTTCATTTTATGACTATTTATGTTGATCGTTATGTAATTGCATGTTCTTCAAGTTATAATGATATTAATGTTGTTACATAGCATGCTAGATTAGGTCAGATAGGGAAAGAACGAATGAATAGGTTGGCAAAGGAAGGGCATTTAGGTCCTCTATCTAAAATTGAATTGCCAACTTGTGAAAATGTCTTGCTGGAAAGATTACGTGAAAAATCATTTGGGAAAGCTCAAAGAGTTGAGTTCCCTCTTCAATTAATCCATTTTTATATTTGTGGTCTAGTGAATATGAAGGCAAGGTCCGGTTCCACGTATTTCATTACTTTATTGATGATTTCAAGCGCTTCGGTTATGTTTACTTGATTTCTTATAGACCTGAAGCATTAGAGTGAATTCTCTTAGGGTATCATTTGGGCCAAGATGACAAAAAAGGTTGGAGTTGGACTTATGCAACAGGGAAATACTACCTACAAAGCCTTCTGTAGAAGTCCCACCAGAGTTGGAGTTAAAGGCACTACCATTGCATCTTAAATACGCATACTTGGGAGATAATAGTACATTGCCTGTCATTATTGTAGCAGACTTGAGTGAAGATCAAATAGAGGCCCTCATATCAGTCCTCAAGCAGTTAAAAAAGGCCATTGGGTGGACAATTGCAGACATCATTGGCATACCCCCTGGGGTATACACTCACAAGATTCAACTAGTCAAGGATTATAAACTGAGTATTAAGCATCAAATAAGGTTGAACCCTCCTAATGCAAGAGGTAGTGATGAAAGAATGCCGGGGAATTCCAAATGGATGAAAGATCTAGTCAAGAAGAAGCAAAAAGTGAGCCAAGACCTTTCTCAAAATTTTCAACATTGTAGTGTCATCACTACAAAGTCTTTGGTGCAAAAGTGGGAAGATCCGGGTGCATTCACCATACCATGCACTATAAGAGAACTTGAGTTTGCTAAAGCACTATGTGACTTCGGGGCTATCATTAACTTGATGCCTCTTGCTGTATTCAGGAAGCTCGGTTTGGGGAGCCTTGTCCCTATGAAGATGCAGTTGTTGATGGTAGACAGAACAATCAAGAAGCCTATGAGGATACTGTATGATGTGCTGGTAAAGGTAGAAAAATTTATATTTCCTGCAGATTTTGTTATACTTGACTGCGAGGTTGATTTTGCAGTTGTTTAGGTACTCTTTTTCTTATACTTTTACACAGTTGAAATTCAGATTCCTCTATGGTAATTTGGGATTTAAAACTCTCACTCGGACCAGAAACCATCTCTTGATCATTTGCCTCATAGATCGCATCTGATGTCATTATCTAGTCTATTGAATTCAACATTTCATACAGAGGCTCACCTTCAATTACCTTATTCCTTTTTAGAAACACATTTTTCTAAAATCAAACATCTCGTGATTCAATTTCAGTCTTACTTCCATCTTCTGACTCATGAATGAACACGTACCCTTTGGAGCGTTATGAGTATCTAATATAGATGCATTTCTTTCCTTTTGGACTTAATTTACCAATCTCACACATACAATCTTTTATGTAAGCAGCACAACCTCAAGGTCGTGGATCATCTAATTTTTTCTATGACCAGTCCAAAGTTCAAAAGGAGTAGAAGTTACTGATTTTGAAGGAACTTTAGTCAAAATATCGGCTGCAATCAATAATGCATCTCCCCAAAAGGGATAGGCAAATTTGTATGTGCCATCATTGACATTACCGTATCCAATAGTGAATAGTCAATATTCTAATTATTCCTTTTTCATTACATAATGATGATGTTCATGCTCGAATAAGAAAGCTATCACTGTCAACAATTAACCTAACCAAAGGTTAGGGTCGAATCCACAGAGAATACAGGGCTTGACTACAAGACTTCACTAAAAGGCCTAAGATCCCTTCTAGATCAACCAAACCACCAAACCAATGTTAGAGTACTAAGGCAAGTTCTGAGTCCATACATGATACATGAATGCATCAAAATAAGCTTACAACACTTATAGCATTACACACACAATTAAGTATAGACTCACAAGTCATGCTTCTAGCCTCACCTTACCTTCACAATATCAGAACAAATATTGTCAAATACTCAAAATGTATGAATGCATCAGCAACCATAATCCAAATTTTCTTTAGGGTACCTAATTTTTTTTATCAAAATTTAAAGAACAATTAAAAGCTATGTATATGCCAATAGATAACATCACTATGTATTTATAAATAATCTACACTATCTAAAACATATCGGTTCAACAGAAAATTAAACATCCATAAAAAAAGAAACACGGCAAGAGAACCTTGGGATAAAAAATAAGGGAACTTATGGACTTGAGGCTACTCAAACTTCACCTTAATCCATAACTTCCCACACCTCACCACAATAAAACACTTTGTCCTCAAAGTAAAAATATATAGAAAAGGTGTAAGGGGCATACCTTGGGTTGCCTCCCAGGAAGCGCTTGATTTATTGTTGCGGCAAGACATGAAGCTTTTGTGTTCATGCTTCATCTAGATTCCAATCTTCCACTGTCTTGATTTCTTCCATATCACCCATGTAGTTTGTCCCTCTGACCATTGACTTTGAAAGTTTTGCCATCCCTGCTTTCTAACTCGATGGCTCCATGATTAAAAATGTGCACTACTCTGAAGGGCCCCATCAACTTAGATCTGAGTTTTCTAGGAAACCACCTCAACCTGGAGTTGTAGAGCAATACCATGTCTCCCGGAGCAAATTGGCGACTTCAATTCTACCATCATGCTGAACTTTCATTCGTTGCTTGTACAAGGTGGAGCTCTCATATGTACGCAGTCTAAATTCATCAAGATCATTCATTTGCATCAACCGAGAAGTTGCAGCTTCATGCCAATCTAGATTCAGCTTCTTCAATGCCCATAATGCCTTGTGCTCAAGTTCAACCGACAAGTAACAGACCTTTCCAAAAACCAATTGATAAGGGTACATTCTGATGGGAGTTTCTAAGGCAGTCTGGAAGGACCATAAAGCATCATCCAACTTTCTTGACCAATCAGTACGATTCACATTCACTGTTTTGGATAATATTTGCTTTATTTCCCTATTTAATACTTTCACTTGCCCACTGGTTTGGGGATGATATGGGGTTATCACTCGATGCTTCACACCATATCTTTCAAGGAGAGCTTTGAACAGTCAGTTGGAAAAATAAGATCCTCCATCACTGATAATTGCCCGAGGTGTACCAAACCTGGAAAAAATGTTTCTTCGGAGAAACCCGGTAACACTCTTACCCTCATTGTTCGGTAAAGCTATGGCCTCCACCCACTTAGAGACATAATCAACTGCAACCAAAATGTACTTGTTACCATGAAAGCTAACAAAGGGTCCCATAAAATCAATGCCCCAAACATCGAATAGTTCTATGATCAAAATAGGATTTAGAGGAAGTTAGTGCCTTCGTGAAGCTCTACCCTCTCTTTGGGCACCTTGATGTATATATGGCCAATAGTAGCCACACTGCAACACTTTATAAGTCGTTCGAGCTCCACTATGATGACCACTCACTAACAAAGAGTGGCATGTTTTAAGAATGCTCATCATTTCCAATTCTGGAGCATATCTACGGATGATCCTGTCTACACAAATGCGAAATAAATATGGCTCATCGCAGAAGAACTTCTGTACATCATGCATAAGATTGTGATGTTGATAGGTGTTCAAATCAGGCGCCAGTATATCACTCACCAAGTAGTTAGCATAGTCTGCATACCAAGATATAAGATCATGTGAGGCCGCCAAAACTCTCTCATCAGGGAATGATTCATTTATGTCAAGACCATCGTCAAACTTCAAAATAGCTTCATCTTGCAATCTAGAGATATGATTGGCTACTTGATGTTCTGACCCCTTTCTGTCAATCACATCAAAGTTAAACTCTTGCAACAGAAGTAGCTATCTGATCAATCTTAGTTTTTCACAGTTGTGAGGTGGCACATAGGGACTATTTCTGTAGCCATCTCTTCTTCCCCATTCGGCATATGGCACTCTCTCTCTTTCAAAGTATCCACCCCTTCTCTATATGCCCTATCACGGTTAAAGTTCCAACCTTGATTCCCGGAACCTTGTCTCCAATAATCCGAATTGGATCATTAGGGGTTGTTCCAGAAACTCGCCGTTTGGTTGCTTATAAAACATGCGTCCTCATCAAAGAATGGATCATCATACATTGGAGTCTTAGGAGGTTGATGGGTTACAGTTTGAAACTTGCTTGGTTTTGCTTTAAAACCAAGTCCATGCTAGTACAGAGTTGAGCAAGTTTTTCCATAATCTCTTCATTAACCTTTGTTTGCTCACTATTGGTGTTAACCACACAAGAACTCTTTGTTGCACCACGCTCACTCTGAACCCATGCTCTGTTGGTTTCACCACTCGCTCAATCCTTGAGGCTACTAGCTCAAAGGTTGGTCAAGAAATACACCTTCCGTGATTGTATCGGCATAAGCTTTGCTATTTTCATCAAGTGCTCTATAAAAAATCTCGACCAAAGCATGATCAGCAATCTTATCATCGGGAACCATCCTCAAGCATTTAGTGAATCTTTCCCATGTAGCATTAAGAGAGTCTCTAGGCAATTGCTCAAAGTTAATTATTTGGTCCTTGAGCTTCAGTTTCTTCGACCTCGGAAAATATTTCTCTAAGAACACTCTTTGAAGCTCTGCCCAACTTATGATGGTACCCGGAGGAAGCTCAGACAACCACACATATGCATTGTTAGTCAATGATAATGGAACACCCTTAAGCTAATAACATCAATAGAGACGTTTTGTGTCCCATGACACTTCAAGAGGACATTTTGGAGATAACGATGGGGATCCTCTGACGGTAGCCCTGTAAATAAGCCACAATTTTGGAGCATCTGTGGCAACCCACTCGATACCGCGAACTTAGCATCTTCTGGTAGAGGAGGAAGTACTATAGTACCGGTAACGTCTATGGACATAGGGTTCAATCGGTACTGATTCCATCCATAAGCGTTTTCATTGAAGTCCCTAAATTGTGGACCGTTATCCGTCGGTGGTTGATTCTTCTCTCTTCCATACCTCATCATTCATATTTATCTCCTCCTCAACCGTAACATCTTCATTCACTTGAGCTATTCTTCTGAAAAATCGATGAATCTCCAAATTAATCGTAACTAAAGAGTCACCTCGGCTCTTTGTGTTAGGCATACAACCTAGCACACCCTGAAAATAAGATCAAACAACGAAACAAAAACAAAAGTAAGATGTACGAGACTCTAGAAATTAACACTAGAACTAACTAATAGTGAACTCAAGCCTAAACTTAGTCGTATTCCCCGGCAGCAGCACCATAATTTTTTATGATGTTCACATTCAATAAGAAAGCGGTCGTTGTCAGCAATTAACCTAACCGAAGATTAGGATCGAATTCACAGGGAATACAGGGCTTGTCTACAAGACTTCCAGAAACACACTTTAATGCGACAACACATTCCACAAATTCTGATAGAAGGCATATAGATCACAAAGGGTTTGAAGATATGAATATAACATTGATTGGATCACATCATTATCCAAACACTTCAAACAATCATAATCTAGTTGTTTTAAATCTGTTTGGCTATTAAAATATATTTTCGAAAAGCTCAAAACGAACAGATAATGAAAAAATAACATTCGAGTAAGAATATTAACAAGCACAGCCCAAAAATCACAAAAAAACGGCATCAAAATATTTAAAATAAATTCTCAAAAAATTACCATTTTTAAAAAAATCATATCATACTCGATTTACAACCGTTTTTCAATTGCAATACATATACGGAAACCTCAAACCGAGTAGATCATGAAAAACACAATTATGGGCTGAAAAACAGAACTGAAATTTTCAAAAAGTTCATAGAACAGAAATAGAATCGATTTTTAAAACACAGTGAAAAACTACCCAAATTCAGAAAGCCATAATTCACCCGTTTTAAATTGGAATCGCCTTTAAAATACATTGTCTCATTAAAAAGTGACCCACAACATCATGTAACTGTTTACATAAGTGTGCCACAATACATTGGTCATGTAAAAATTATGCATATTGTCTAAATCAACCTAGGAAATCTTATCTTAAAGTGACTAATGATACTCTTTTAGTGCTGTCGAACATACACCTTTAAATTTACTCTGCTAGATAATTTTTTCCATACATTCTCTTGTAACTTTTATTTGTTAGTTTGATATAGAAACTGATAACATTCTAGATGTAGATCCAACATTTATTCTTTTGTTGTCTTAACTTCTTACTTTTCAGTTTAAAAAATTGTTATAGTAATGTCTTTAGTGCTATGAGGTATGATTAGGGGTGTACATGGAGCGGGTTGGTTTTGATTTTTTAAATATCAAACCAAACCACTTATGTCGGATTTTTTAATATATAAACCAAATCAAAGCAATAAATTTGGGTTTTTCAACCTCAGATTTTTCGAGTTGGTGCAGATTGGTGCGCTTTGCGGATTTTTCTGGTTTTTTTTAATAGTTTGGTAACTAACCTTTTCTTAAACAAATTATGTGTAGAAAGATAATTCTCTTTTCCTAGCTATAGAAGAAGTTGATACCATTTCACCTATCACATTCAGTCACCATTTATAAAAGCTCAAAAGTAAAACAATATTGGGATATTACCTTTGTCGGGGCAGCAATTGGGACGACGATGAGCTTCGACAATAAGCTTTGGTACCACAACGAAACTCGACTCGAATTCTCGACTCAAAAGCTAAAGCTTCGAAGTTGATTCAAAATTAAGAAATCAAACCTTTCAATCTGAAACAGTGACCGCAATCGAGAATTTTTAGAGCTATTGATTCTTCACTGTTGCGGCTGCTAGGCTTTCCTTAAGATTTCCGATTGCTCCCCCCGAAATAAGAAGAAGAAGATGAATTTATAGCATAAAATTAGAGTAACGGATCTATTCGACAAAAGATTATGAGGGGTGCGGGCTTGTCAGCCTTTTAGCAGGGAGAGTGGCGCATGCGTAGGGACCAACCATCGTGTGGGTGCGGCGCCGCCTGATTTTAGGGATTTGATTTTGGAGAAAAATCATATGGATTTTTAAAAGATATGGATTGAAGAAGATATAGATTTTTATATTATATATATATAATGTTGGGTTGGTTTGGCCTCGGGTTGATTTTTTAAAAATTAAAATCAAACCAACCTAAATATAGCCAGTTTTTTTTCGTCAATACCAAATCAAATCGAACCAACCCACTAAGCGGATTTTTTTTGCGGGTTGACTTGGTTTGTCGGTTTGATGCAGTTTACGGTTTGATTCTGTACATCCCTAGGTATGATTAACTCGATTGGAGCAAGTTTAACCTCTTTTTGGCAAAAGCATTTCTAATTCTAACCACCAAAAAGATTACACTATCAAATAGGCTAAAAGACTATTACCATATAATCGACCATATAAATGAATATTGAAATGCATTAATTGTGTAAAATTCTTTTAAAGTAACAGTGTATATATGTTCAATCCTGCAACACTTGGTGAAACATAGAGAAAAGGAGTAGCAACTTCTAAGAAGTCTACTTGTATATTATTTCAACTGTTTGATTCTGTACATCCCTAAGTATGATTAACTCGATTGGAGCAAGTTTAACCTCTTTTTGGCAAAAGCATTTCTAATTCTAACCACCAAAAAGATTACACTATCAAATAGGCTAAAAGACTATTACCATATAATCGACCATATAAATGAATATTGAAATGCATTAATTGTGTAAAATTCTTTTAAAGTAACAGTGTATATATGTTCAATCCTGCAACACTTGGTGAAACTTAGAGAAAAGGAGTAGCAACTTCTAAGAAGTCTACTTGTATATTATTTCAACTGTTTAATGATCATCAGTATGATTTTTTTGTTACAATATAAGGTCAGCAAGCATAAATTGCAGGAAGTAGTTGTACAAATGAATATGTTTTCATCAATTTACTGATTTACATCATCAAATGAAGTATAGTTCAACTCATAAAATATAGTAAATTTAACATCATAAAGAAGATTAACTTATTTCGAAAATTTTCCTTTCCAGACATCAAGAACAAGCGTAGTGCGAACAATAGGACATAGAGAATTAAGCCATGGGAACCTCAAATTTCACAATCCCTCTCAATATAAGCAAATAAAAATAATTGACAAAAAATACTATCCCCAAATACCACACAAGTTGACTTAGAAATCATTTTTATCAATTTAGAAAACAAAAAACTATTAAGAATAGTTGGCCAAATCATTAACTCACTCGCTCATAAAAGACAATGGAAGGAAGGAACTAACGAAGAATCAAGATATGACTAAATAACGTCACACTGTATCATACAATTAAGTCACATTGTATAAGTTACAGAAAAGGTGAGGGAAAAAAATAGAAAAGACCTTGAATTCTCAGTTATTTGGCAATGGAAAACTACAGAGTCAGCGAGAAAATTTAAAAGTACTTGGTCATCTTGAAAGATCATGTTCATATACTTTATCTTATGTTCATTACCTTCTTTTGGCCTATAGATATCTACGGCCTGCACCTTACACGTCCAATCTAATATTTTAGGAGTGACAACATTTATATTGAGCCGGTGTTCCATTTCTTATATCCTGTTATAAGGAAAATATGGTGATTCAATTATAGCATTGAACTCTGTGAATAGAAGGACACATTTAAGTATAGACATAATGCAGACATCTGTGATTTTTCTTGTACTAGATTTAGCTCACTTCTCCAACAGTAGTGTAGATATCTGTAAAATATAGTTGTCATACATCTTGATTACCTCCATACATCGGTGAATATCATATTGTGTATCTATATTCTCAGAAATAAAATTGAAGTTTAGCATAATACCATCTCTTCTTCAAATTTAATAAATTCTAAATCATCAATCTGTCATGACACTTTCCTTCACAGAGCGACCAGTTTCCACCATCACCTATGAATATGTCCAAAAGGAACAACTATCACATTGCAAATTCACAAAATCATTCTGCCTAAGCATTCATAATCTAAGTTGGATAATATACAATATACCCAGATGCTTGGTCAGTTGCTATACTCTATTTTTACACGGTCAAAAACATATTCTATGGATCAAAGTTTTTAGTGGCACAATGAAGAATCTTAAGTATATTTAACTCTTATATGAGAGAATATGCTGTAAAAGTCAAAAATCAAGAGCTAAGAAATCACACAAAATTGATTGCTTGCATTGCCAATATGGCAAAGATATTTCAATCCTTTCCAACTAACCTTTGGCAACTTTCACCTTTTATCATTGAGTTTACATGTGTAGAAAGGTAGACAAATAAAGTTATTTTACACTCATCTAGTATAGAGTCAGGCAATGAGATAAAATTCATATTGAGATTTGCCATAACTTGCCTGACATTTCTGTTACCACAATCATATTCCAGCCTTTCGAAGTTTTTTAGATATAATTGTTGAGATGATATAGTTAAAATTAAAAAAAAAACATGTATCTAGATTGAAAATATAGAATGAAATGTGAAAAGACCAAATTTGAGGCACAAACATGTACAAAATGTAACGTTATAGAGTGAAAATTACCTATTGTGGTGAGAATATTGCGCCTTTTCTGATAGACAAAGCAAATATCACTTTCAAGGCCTGCAAAAGTCAAGCAGCGGATCCGTTATATTCGTAGTCTAAATTGGCAACGAATTGAAAGAAAAAGGGAAAATATGAACAGAGACCAAACCTCAGTCTCTTCAATAGATAATGTTTGCTATTTTTCGGTGAGCCTTTCTGAAAGCTCGGATGAGCTTCAAAGATTTTTTTAGTGTTTTTAAACAACTTATAAATGACACAATAATCACACTATAATGTCTAGAGTAGATATGACTTTAAAATGTGAATGTGAAAGGAACACGACTAACAGAGAGCAACTGTCAAAGGGATAATAGCGTTATCCTTGGTGACAGATGCAAACTGCAGTCTCTAAGACATTACTGTCAGAAAATGATTCTTAATTATGTTGTGTGTTTGTAAAAATCAACATAAATACATGCATACATTAATAAGAAAAAGTGATTGTAATATACAACTTAAAAGAGAAGGGGGAAATGCAGTAATCATCATAAAGTGGAGCACAATCGAAATCAAATACAAATCACTACTACTCAAACACCGAATTTCACCTTTGTTTTTTTTAAAGATTACTCATCTGATTCTTTTCATCTTTTCCAATCACAAAGCTATTATTCACAGATTTCTTAATACCAAAAACTATCCAAAACTTAAAGATGTGAAAAACACATACATTGTTGAGAAGTCATAGCAAAACACAAAGGTGTCTATTTAACTGTCACTAAGATAAAAGATAAATTTTAAAGAGAAGTCCAACTACTAAAGGCAGAAATTGAGTTAAAACAATTAAAGAAATGGAGAAAGAACTCAAATTCACCAGGAAGAGATACATTATAATTGATGCATGGAAGATGTTTGCAATTATGCCTCACACAATTATAATATTTTATATCTGTAAAAATTCACAATAATGAGTGGACGAAGCTCTTTTAAATATTTGCATGTCTGATTTTTAACTCATTAAGTGTATATCTTCGTATTCACCTGATACACTCAAAAGAAATACAATGAAAAGGTGAAAAATAAAATAGGAAAAAGAAGAAATGAAAGCAAGTTATCTTTCCGATCTTAACGAACAACTAAAATGTTTATATAATTGAAGAAATTTTTGATAGTGCAAGAAGAAGAAACCCAGCTACTATAGATGCAGATTTGCAAAGTGATACATATGATACATGCATAGAACTAATAAAAGCATGATGATAAGTGAAGTTAGCAATCAACATGCACAGAGCCAGGTGTTTTACATGGAGATCAGATGATATACTTGTGTGAAATTACTGAAGTACCTTTGGTAGTACCACAAAACTTCATTTATTATAATGTAACTAAACTGACAAAATAAAATGAGAATTCCAACTTCACCTTTAAAATTTATAAATATGAAATAATTTATTTTTTTTATGACCCAACTTCCGCAAAATAAAAAGATGATAGAGTTGTCCAAATTCAGAAACCAAAAAGTCAAAAGGTGGATTTTCATTTTCCATGGAAGCTGCTGTATTCTGCTCACGTAGTGACCAATTTAATACTACTAATCGATTAACTACTCCACTGAAAAGTATGCACACAGCTTTTATCTTGTTTATTTGTCTTCATTTTCTCTCCCCCTTTTTATGTTACAGTATCCCTAACCGAAAGACAAGCTCACAGATATAAACGTTTCTTGGATGTTGACCCACTTTTCCTTTTTAGTGATTTGCTTCTTCTCCTTTGGTTAAATATCTCTGAGTTTTGATTATAGTTGGGAGGGTTCTTGTTCTTCTTTCTAAGGTACAGATCTCTGATTCTGATTCTTGTTTTTCACCTTCAGATCTTGTCTTTTATGCTCTGTTTATTTGTGTGTTGATTCTGGATCCTTCAATTTCTACCCTTTCTATATTCAAAATGTGGTTTTAGATTTTTATTTATGCCATTTTTTTTTTGCATCCCTTTTCTAAAAATTTTCTCTCGGCTTCGTATCTTCTGGCTTTGTTCGTTCATTTGATATTAAATAGTACTATAAAGTTGATGTCTTTGTGGAATTTTCGTTTTATTTTTAGGGAAAGTTATTCTCTTGGTTTCTGCAGGAGTGCCAAAATTTGGTTATAACAAGTTTGTACTAATCGGGCTTTCTCTTAATAGATTTGTATCAGTTTGGTTATTATATGTTTAAGTAGTAAATCTTAACAATTTATGGTGTGTAGACTGAATAATTTAGACCTAATATTTGGATTAATATATGGGCCAGGGGAAGAGATTGAAGTTACAAGCAAAAATCATAAGTTGTTTGTAAAGTAAAAATAAATAGCTCTTATTTGACTGGAAAAGGAAAATGAACCATTAAGAGGTGGGCGATAGCAATGTCACTGGGCTATGGAAATTATAAGATGTAGAGGGGATCGATAACAACCTTTAAAGAAAAGGTACTTTTTCCTGGTGCTTGCAAGACAATCCTTATTAACTTAGATTTAGCTGGTTGTTCCAGCTGCTTATTAGTTTTTACATGTTGTTTGTAGCATAAAAAGCTATAGATCAATTTTAAGAATCTATGCAAAAAATATATTTTTTTCCTGGGTTCTTTTTTTGCATAGATTTAAACCAAAACATTTTCTGATACCCATATGAGTAGTTGAATTATTCTTTCCAACTAGAACCTTGGTGGGGATTGTTTGTTTTTCTTCTAGTGCCAATGGCGTGTTGTCGATGATTAATAAGCTTACATATTTTTTTTTGTTGGCTTCTTCGCTATGTGTTGGAATTACTGAAACACCGTTACATCAGTCAAACAATTATCTTTCATATGTTCCATTAATTCTTGTCTTGCAACTAAGACAGACAACTAGCATCACTTTAAGAGTATTAAAAAGTTGTATCTGACAACTCTCATATGATTAACTATATTTTAGTATCCTTGTGAAGGTATCCTTTTTATACTTTTCCTTTTTCTTTTATCTCTATATGCCTTTCTTGCTTCTCTCTTTGCTTTCCTTCTTAATAACTGTTAGAATTCTTAATTATAGGGATTCCTTAATTATAGGGATTTTTCTTAATTATAGGGATTCCTTAATTATATGGATTCCTTAATTATAGGGATTTTTAGAATCATTAAAAATATTTTGCTG
>JAABOM020104495.1:0-25588 GCA_011800125.2 Solanum clarkiae
TTCTAGCCATAATAGATTCACCAGTTGGTGTAGACACCTCAAATGGTTTGCTCAATAATTTAGGTGTCCTCTTAAGCATTCCAGCAACTAGTGGAGTGATGTATGATAGTGTATAACTAGGGTCAATTAATGCATATACGTTATGTGAAAAGATGGACAATATACCTATGATCACATCAGGTGAAGCTTCCAAGTTCTGCCAACTCCCTAGTGCATAAGTGCGATTCTGGACTCTGCTAGAGCTAGCTGTCCCTCTAATAACTCTACCATGACCCATAGGTGCTTGCTGACCCCTACCTTCTAGAGGAACTGATGATAATGATGCAACCGTTGACCGAGTAGATTGTGCCATACCACCCATACGTCTCCTTGTGCAATCCCTTATCATGTGCCCTAGCATACCACACAAATAGCAAATATCTGTCCCAATCCAACATATCCCCAGATGACTCTTTCTATACTGTTTACAAGGCTTCCTAGGTATCATTTGTTGTCCTGCTGAATAACCCATTGTCCGGGAACCTTGCCCTTCCCCTCATTAAACAAACTGATTTCTTCGAGACCCTTGAAGTTGTGGTGGAGCACTGGCTGTAGAGTAGGAGGATGATGACTTTAGGCGGTCTATTAGAAAACCGAGGCCTGAGATCACTTTGGGGTGGTGTAAACTGCCCTGTAGATCTGGCTCTCTTTGATTGTGCCCTTTCTGATTCTTGCGTTCTTCTCCTCTGCCTCTGATCCTCTAATTTCTGTGCAAAAGCATGCATTCTTGCTATATCCATGTCTTTATTCAAGGAAGCAATAGTGCAGTCTCTGACCAGATACGTATCCAACCTATCTACATATCGATGAACTCTATCTGACATTGTAGCAACTACATTAGAAGCATATCTCGCTAGGGAATTAAATTGGAGGATATACTCCCTCACGCTCATATTCCCTTGGTGAGGATTCAAGAATTGGTCTGCACGGGCCTCCCGGATCTCTTATGGCAAATAATGATCCAGGAATGCCTCCTTGAACTCTTTCTAGGTAGTTGGAGAAACATCTATATCTTTGGATTGTTTCCAGGCTTCAAACCACAATATGGCTACACCATTCAGCCTATATATCGCTAACTCAACTGCTTCTGTACCACTAGCATGCATAACATCTAAGGTACGGTGAATTTGATCAATAAAGTCCTGTGACTCTTCATTGGGATTTGACCCAATAAAGGCTTGAGGGTCTAAATTAAGAAAATCACGTATCCTTGTGCCAACTGTCTTATTGGTAGCACTTGGACCTTCCTAACTTTGACCTTGTCCAGCAATTATATGGGTCAATAGTTGGACTGCATTTCTCAAATCCTGTACAGTAGCATCAACAGGTGGCTCTGGGGGATTTTCACTGCTCTCTGGTTCATTAGGAACTGGAGGAGTTGGAGATGTCTGTGACAAAGACTCCTCTCGAATTTCATCTTGTTGTCTCATCTGGCTGGGTATACCAATGAAAACTTCTACTCATTTCCCTTTACCTTTGTTTTTCCTTGTTTCAAGCTTAGTTGCTGTACAAAATAATTTAAAGGTTATACACAATCAACCTATTAAACTTCTCTCTATGGCATGATCTAAATAATAAAAAGAAGTAATGACCCCTAAATGCCACACAGCCTCCTGCTTATAAATGTGGTGCACAATACATCGATAAAAAAGATTCTACAGATATGGCTTTGTAGACTCCCTAGGATGACCCGCTCTGATACCACTTCTATCATACCCCAAGTCCCGTTAGGGCGGACTGGCACCCATTGCTGATAAGGCCCGGGAGAACCAACCTATAACTATGAGCTTACTATATGTATTATGAGCGGTTTCTACCTTTATCATGCCTTAAAGTAGATAAACAATGATAATAAGCCAAAAGGAAATACATATGACTAGGCCGTTGGAGCCACGGTGTCTAAAGTACGAGACATGACTTCACTTTTACAAAGCCTCAAAATAAAGAAGAGCATTTGATAAGGGTCGGGACAGGCCTCAACAAACTATTCAATAAAAACATGTAAGCTCTAGACATGTACAAGCCCCGAAGAAACCTGGAGCTTGATGACAGTAACTGAATATCTTGTACTCCTACTCGGGAGATCTAAAAGCGCCTGTACCTGCAACATGAAATGTAGGTCCCCCATAAGGAACGTTAGCACGAGATAATGTACTGAGTATGTAAGGCAGGATATACTGTATGTAAAGTAATGACTCAAATGAAACAATGCATATGCAGAAGATCAGGGACAACGCTTAGTTATATTGTGGAATCGTATACTTTATGTTCTTTATATCACTTTACCTTTACTATAAAATCTGTGCACAGCTGTAAGCAAATGACCAACTGATCAGTGGTGAAACTGTATTGGGATCGTCCCTATGCTAGGTTCTCAATGAACCCACTAGGGGTACCACCCATAAACTGTATCGGGATCATCCCTATGCTAGGTTCTCAATGAACCCCCTCGGGGTACCACCCGTAAACTGTATCGGGATCGTCCCTATGCTAGGTTCTCAATGAACCCCCTTGGGGTACCACCCGTAAATTGTATACTTTATCTTTCAATTACCTTTGAGATGATTCTTTTGGTGGCCATAAAATTTGAGCAGTATGACTGTATATGTCACATGTGACATGTCGATAACTATAAAAGATAATATGACAATGGAAAAAGAGTGTGTTACATAAATAATAAAATGCATATGAAATGGAACACCTCGTGAACTTTATTTGGCAAAAAGGAATACATGTATCTTGGCTTTCATGTATGTAACCAGATTTAAAAGTGACTATGTATGGAATCATATGAACATGTCAAAGAATGGATACACAGTTAATAGTTGTGTCGGAGTTGGTAAGTGCCTTTATGTACCAAGGAGAGATCAATGTTTCATGCCAAGCGATACGAAATCAAGTAACCTTACATACCTCGTTGTGGGACCCCGTTACTATCTCGAAATAACCTTCCCTTCCTTCAAATACTTATCTACAACATAGTAGATGATAAAACTAGTATTAGAAGCCAATATACACACCTTGGAAGCTCAGTTGCATAACAAAACAACAGACGGGCAGCAAACGACAATTATAAACCCTAGCGTGTTCCTTCAACTTTTCCACTCCTTAATCATATTTTCTCATATACATTAGCATGTACTAATCATGTACAGCCTATTTTAAGTTGATAAAATCCTTATAACATCCCACAAAG
This sequence comes from Solanum clarkiae, assembly GCA_011800125.2. NCBI lineage: Eukaryota > Viridiplantae > Streptophyta > Magnoliopsida > Solanales > Solanaceae > Solanum > Solanum clarkiae. The sequence continues at coordinate 3,236 of JAABOM020104495.1, forward strand.
CACAACACACCTCAATTCCACACAATCTAAAAACAGATAGCATAATGTTACCTTCTTTTGCTACCTTTCGACGTCGACGACTCTAAACTTATTCTAAATTTAACCAAACTATTCCAGAAACCTTTACACATATAATAGACCTCAAATAGTACTATAACATCACTTAATAAGTCATGAAGGATGTGAGCTAATAGCTTTACACACAATAGCCCGCAAATTCCAATCAATGTGATGCTTAAGATAACTCGATAAGACGTGCTTTTTAAATGAAACCAAAACCAGGGAAGCAACCTTAGGTGATGTTTATAACTCAAATCATGTTAACAACGCAATGTTCTCTTTATAATATAACTTAAAAACCATAGGAAAATCACCAAAATAAAAGCAAAAGGTGTAGCAACGTTCTGCACAGAATCTGTCCACCAAATTTCAGCAGCGTAGCTAGCACCTATTTCGTGTTTTTCATGATAAAACTATACTAAAAACACAACTATAATAAGTTATCCTTTCCATAAAGGTGTATAGGAACCTTAATAACCCTAAATAAGTCGTTTGGATGCTTCACAAAGTTGAGAAAAGTTGAGAGGAAGTAGAGAGAGCAATCTGATTTTTTTGTGTTCAAGTGAACTATAACTTGTGGAGCAGCTTTGGAGCTCTTTATATAGGAATATTATGCCGACTATCTCTTGAATTATTGACCAACGTATATCACACATAATCAAGTATCTTACCCACCATCTTGACCCTCAAATTTGGGCCTTTTTGGAGCACCAACTTGATGGACTTGGGCTGCCAAATTTTCAGCTTTCACTTACTTAGGTTTGGGCCCAATTTGCTAAGTGTTTTGTATTGTCTTTGGGACCTTTTTAATATCTATCTTTGGCTTAATTTATAGTCCATTTATGATGCTAAAACATGGGCCAAAGTTACACCATTAACGCGGACTTTATTCACAATCGAACTTGGACAATTTCGACGTCGAGCCTCGTCTCCGTTCAGTTAGCGATTTTGAGCTAAGCAAGTAGGTGACTCACCTGCTAGCTTCTAAGTCCTATAAGAACCTCAATTATTTTACTTCATTTAAGGCTATAATTTTCTTAATTCACCACAAAACATATATACCCTCAATCTCCTTAAGCGTTAGATGAACATACAGCCCATTAACACGAGATTCAAGCACTTTTTAAAATTTAGCGTCAATTGTTCCAAATCATGTCATGTTTCATTTTAATTGTGCCAATATTGTAAGTTGTGGGGTGTTAGAACTTTATTGCTAAAATAGGTTATGTGTGCCTGACTTTAATGGACTAAGAAAAATGATAATGGAAGAATCCCATCATTCCCGGTATTCCATCCATCCAGGATCAACTAAGATGTACTGTGACATGAAGTTGATGTTTTGATGGGGAGGCATGAAAAAGGACCTTGTAGAATTTGTGGCTCAATTTCCGAATTGCCAACAGGTGAAAGTAGAACACCAAAATCTAGGAGGTTATATGTAGTGTGTGGAGCTTCTAACTTGGAAGTAGGATATGATCAATATGAATTTTGTTTTTGGTTTGCCTCGCTTATTTCAGAAGTTTGACTCCATATGGGTAATAGTTGACAAACTCAGCTAAAACGTATGCCAAGCTACACCCAAAAGAGATAGTCAAGATACACGGAGTCCAAATCTCCATTATATCTGACCGAGGAGGTCAATTCACTGAAAAGTTTTGGAAGTCCTTCCAAAGGAATTTAGGGATACAAGTGAATTTGAGTATAACTTTCCACTCTCAAACGGATGGTCAAGCAGAATACACCATTTAGAAACTTGAATATATGTTGCGAGATTGTGCATTGGACTTTAAAGGTAGTTGGGTGGACCACTAACCACTTATTGAATTTGCCTATACCAACAGCTACCAAGCGAGTATCAAGATAGAACCTTACAAAGCTTTGTACCGAAGAAAGTGTAGGTCACCGATTGGATGGTTTGAAGTGGGTGAAATCACCTTACTTGGGCTAGATCCAGTACAAAAAGCCATGGAAAATGTTAAGGTGATACAATAACAGCTTGAAACAGCCCAGAGTCATCACAAATTGTACGCGGATGCTAGGATGAGAGGAATGGAATTCTCAGTAGGGAACTGGGTATTTTTAAAGGTGTCTCCAATGAAAAGGGTTATGAGATTTGGTAACAAAGGAAAACTGAGCCCACATTACATAGGGCCATATCAGATTATTAAGAGGTTCGGGCAAGTTAAGTATGAACTAGAGCTACCCCAAGAGCTTTCCATGGTTCATCAGTTTTTCATGTCTCGATGCTTCGAAAATGCATAGGGATAGGTCACTCACACTGAGGATGTACAGGTTATAGAAGATCTCACCTATCCATAGGTACCTGTTTCTATTCTAGATCGTTGGTTAAGAAGCTAAGGAACAAAGAAATAGATTCAGTGAAGGTATTTTGGAGGAATCAGCAAGCATAAGAAATAATATGGGAGGCCGAGGACGTGATGAAATCAAAATATCCTCACTTATATGAAGCTAAATAGGAAGTCAAGCATACAGAATTTAGACACTAATAGGTATGTGTGAGTGAATACTTAATATGCTATCAAATGTTTGTGTAAGTAAAGCTTTAAACTTGGTTATGCTATCTAACTGTGCTAACATTCTAGGACGAATTTTCCTAAAGGGGGAGGATGTAACACCCATACCTTACAGTACTAGTACAATACAAATGAAACATGATATGGTTTGGTCACATTAGCGCCCATTTTTAAAAGTGCTCGAATTTCATGTTATAGGGAGATATGTGCGTCTAACTCTTGAGAGGGCCAAGTGTATACATGTTTTGTGTCAAATTGAGGATATCACGGCCTTAAATGAGGTGAGATAACTAAGGTGCTTGTAGGACTTAATAAGCTAGAAGGTAAGTCACCTAATTACTTAACTTAAATTTGCTAGCTAAATGGAGATGAGGCTCAACGTCGAATTAGTCCAAATCCGATTATGAATAAAGTCTGTGTTAAGGGTGTAAATTTGGCCTATGTTTTAGCAACACCTATGTACTATATTTTGAGACCAAGAAGTATATTAAAAATGGTCCAAATACATCACAACCCACTTGACCATTTGGGCCCAAAACTAACTAAGAGAAAGTTGGAAAATATGCAGCCCAAGCCCATCAACCTGGAGACCCATTTAGGCCCAAGTGTAATGGCCCAGCTACTGGATAACTAGCTTGATAATGTGTGGTATTAAGTGCTCAAAATTTAAAAATAAAGGTGGCCAAATTAGTCCTAGAAAAGGGGTTATAAGTTGAAACATTTGTTCACTCTTTCTTGACCTAGCAAGCAGTTGCAAAGGGAGTTCTAGGGTTCCTGGAGGAGCCTACATCTTGAATTTATTGGTAAATAAGTTTAAAAATGTGTTTAGTGTTGTTTTCTTATGAAAAACAAGAAGTATATACTACTATGTTATGCTGGAAAGTTGGGACAACATGTGTTTAGAAAGTTGTTGCATTCTTTCCTTTTTTTAGTGACTTATCTATGGTTTGTGGGATGTATTATTAAGAGAAATTGATGTTCTTAATATGTTTTGATTTATAAATATTACCCTTAGGTTGATGCCCTGATTTTGGTTTCATTTAACCAATGAGTTTTGTTGTGCTATCCTGAGGGTAATGTTGACGAAAACGTGTTGCTTGTTAGATGGAAGGATATTAGCTCACATTCTTCATAACTTCTTGAGTGTTGTTATAAGACTATTTTAGGTCTGTTTGCATGTATAAATGTTGTTGGAATAGTTTGTTTAGAGTTGGAATAGATTTGGAATTGTCGACATCGAAATGTAGCGAAGAAAGGTAACATTATGCTGTCCATTTTAGGTTGTGTAGAATTGTTATGCATTGTGATTTGTGGGCTATTGTAAGATTTTTCAGGCACTAAAACAGGCTGTAAATGATATGTACATGAAATTATATATTAGAAAAATACGATTAGGGGAGGAAAGGTTGAAGGAATATGCTCGAGTTTATAAATACCTGCTTGCTGCCCGTGTGTTATTTTTTTTATGTGATTGGGCACCAAAGATATATCTATTGGCTACTAATGCTAGTCTTATTACCTTCTATGTTGAATATAAGTATTCAAAGGAAGGTAAGGTTATCTCGAGTTAGTAACAAGGTCATACAATGAGGTATGTAAGGTGTATTATTTGGCATGAAACATAGATCCTTCCTTGGCACATAAAGGCACTTACCAACTCCGACACAACTATAAGATATGTCTACACTCTTTCATATGTTCATATGCTCCCATACATAGTCCCCTTCAAATCTTCATACGTACATGGATACTAACTTACATGGGTTCTTTTTTCCAAATAAAGTTCACAAGTTATTTCATCTCATACGCGTTTCATTATTTATGTAGCATACTCTTTTCATTGTCATACTGTTTTGTGTGGTTATCTATATGTCACATGCTATATTACAGTACCAAAGCTCCAATATTGTGACCACCAAAAAACCATCTCAAATGTAATTGAAAGGTAAAGTATATTGTTTATTGATGGGTGGTAGACCGAGGGATGGAAGAATCACCAGCCAAAGACGATCCTATTATAGGTGGTAGACCAAGGTGTTAAGGATGAGCCTAGCCAGGGAAGACCTCGATATAGTTTTAACACAGATGAATTGGTCATTTGTTACATAATGTGCACAGATTATACGGTAAACGTAAAGTAATATAAAGAACATAAAGTACATGATCCCAAAAAGTAACCAAGGGTGGTCTCTAATCTTGTACCAGTGCACGTTCTCATTTGAGTTACTACTTCACATATAGTATATCGTGCCTTACACATTCAGTACATTATCTCATACTGACGTCCCTTACGGGGGACCTTCATTCCATGCTACAGGTACAAGTGCTAGTAGATCTCCCAGTAGGAGTACAGGATATCCAGCTGCTGATATCAAGCTCTAGGTTGCTCTGGGGCTTTGTCTGTGTCTAGAGCTTATATATTTATATTGTACAGTTAGTCGAGGCGGGGCCTATACTAACCCTTTTTAGTTGCTTTCTCTTACCTAGAGGTTTTATAGACTATGTAAATTAAAGTGTGGTCATGTCTCGTACTTTAAATACCATGGCCCCAACGCCTAGCCATATGCAATTCCTTTTGGCTTATTATCACTGTTTATTTTCTTAAAGGCATGTTAAGCATAGCAACCCCTCATAATATGTATAGAAAGTGCATAGATACAGGTTATTTCTCCCAAGCCTTACCGGCTATGGGCGCCAGTCCGCTCCATCGAGACTTTGGGGCGTGACAGGGGTGTGGGTAGTAGTGGGCCTCACTGAAGTCAAAGTATCTCATAGTTCATAACTACACTAACTTTTCATCTCAAGAATTTTTTTTCCTGGGTTCTTTTTTCTCGTGGATATTTAATTTTAGTCCAACTAACACGTTTAGGATGTTAAGATAATATCTGTAGCATATAATACTAATATTTAGGGGATATAACATGTCTTTATGTTTTGTTTTAAAACATGGTAACCACCAAAACTATTTTGATTAGTATATAGATGGCTATCATGCATGTTTAGGTGTTTGGAAATATCTGCACTGATAAAGTGAGGGTAATTTAAGATACGAAGCATGATCTATAAGTTTCTTATTGACAACGTATGTAATGTCCTGTGTGTGTCAGCATATTTTGCTAGATTCATGCATTTTGTCCAAATTCAGATCTTGCCCTGTTACTCTAAGTTAGATTATAGATTAAATCTATTAGGAAAGGATCTTAGGCATTTGTTCTTTAATTAGTCTTTTGTAGCCTAAAATGACCAATCAAATGATGTTTTATCCCTCGTTCTAAATATTTGAGCCTTACATGTACCAATTCTTTCAAAACACCTAATTAACCTATCCTTATCTTGTGAAAAATCTTGAAATTGGCCTTGGTCTTTCCTTGAGCATTATGAACCTTGACTGAAGCAAAAAACCTAAATTGAGAATAGCTACCAAAAGTGGTCCTGGTTCGGACGTAAGATATTTTGTACTTCAATACATTCTATAAGCCTAAGTTGAGGGTGGCCGGTTGTAACACCACACATTTTACATATACTAATGCTATGTAAATGAATCATGTTATAGTTTGGTCAAATTAGCATCAATTCTTGAAAGTGCTTGAATTTCGTGTTAATGGGAGATATGTGATTCTACATGCTTAAGAGGGTTGATGGTATATATGTGTTCGTGTTAAATTGAGGATATATTAGCCCTAAACTATGTAAATAATTTAGGTTATTGTATAACTTAATAATTTGGTAGGAGAGTCACCTACTTATAATTGATAGCCAATCGGAGACGAGGCTCGACACCTAATTTGTTCAAGTTTGATTATGAATAAATTCCTTGTAAAGGTTGTAAATTTGGGTCATATTTTAGTATCATAAATGGACCTTATTGTCAGTCCAAGAAGTATATTGAAACGTCCTAAGTACTCTACACACAACTTGGCCATTTGAACCCAAAAACCAACTAAGAAGAAAGTTGGAAATTGGCAGCATATGTCCATCATATTTGAGACCCAATTAAGCCCAATTTTGGAGGATAAGATTCTGCAATTATAGACCATTAATGTGTGTCATTATTAGGTCTAACAAGGAATAGAAATTTGTCCAAAATGAATCCTTAAAAATGGGCTAAGGGCAGCACCAAACCATTCCACTAGGAAATAAAGTTTCATCTTTCTTAAAGTCATTTGTCCTCTCTATAATTCACTTTACCAAGCCACAAACTCATTGTTTAAGGCTTTTAAAGAGAATCCAGAATATATAAGGTAAAGGTAAGCAATTATAATTGTGTATTTAGTATGATATCTTCATGAAAAATAAGAAGTATATGATAGTATGTGAATCCGGAAATATGCTGGAAATTTTGGACAACTTATGTCCAGAAAGTTGTTGCACAGTTGCCTTTTATTTTAGTGAATTCTATATGGTGTTTGGACTTAATTATGAAGAGACTTTGATGTTCTTAATATGGTTGAAGTTATAGATATTTCTAGTATGGTTTTTTATTGTAAAACAAGAAGTATATACTATTATGTTAAGCTGGAAATTCTGGACAACATGTGTCCTAAGTATTGTTGTGAACGTTTCTTGTTGTTCAAGAGGATTTTCTCCTAATTGGTTGGATGAAATATGAAGTAAGGCTTGTATTCTAACAATATATAGGTTTTTAGTCTTGGAACTAAGCCACTGCACCACTTTTACTGTCCACAAAGATGAGTTATTGTACAACGACGTGGTTTCACTTTTAAAAGAAACTTGGAAGCTAAAAATTATAATATGTTGTTCCACGACCTTAACCTATATTGGGACTGTTTTTGGACTGTATTCAGACTGGTTTTATGTGGTAAAAGTGCTAGAAACAATTTAGGAAAAGTTAAAACAAGTTTGAGATTGTTGGAGTGGAAGTGTGGTAAAAGGATGTAACGTTATGCCGCTTGTTTGTATGTTGTCAAGAATTATTATTTGTTGTGCCTTGTGGGTTGTTTTAGAACTGTTAAGGGTCTGAAAATAAGATGTACATGACATGTACATAAGAATGGTTGTTAGAAAATATGTTTATAAGTAAAAAGGTTGAAGAAAAGTCTTTACGTCATTAGTTGAAAGCTTGTTGTCCGGGTGATCATTTTTATGATATTAGACCGCCTAGAAGAGTTGTGTTGTTGCTAATACTAGTCTTATTACTTAATATACTTTATCTAAATCTTTAAGCGAAACCACAGGCACTCCAAGTTAGTAATGAGGTCATACAACGAGGTATGTAAGGTTATTTGATTTCGTATCATTTGGCATGAAACATAAATTCATTGGTAAGTAAAGGCATTTATCTACTCCTACATGTCAAGCAGCCATATGTCCACTCTTCAACATATTCATATGCTCTTATAGATATAGTTACCTTCAAATTTACATACATATATGGATACTAAGTACATGAGTTCTTGATGCTAAATAAAGTTCATGAATTGCTTCAACTCATACGTATTCCTTTGTCTATGTAACATGCTATCTTCATTTCTATATTGTATTTTATGATTATTTACATGGATCATGTTGCATATACAGCCTTATAGCTCTAATATTATGACCACCAAAAGAAAAATCTCAAAGGTAATATAAAGATAAAGTATACAGTTTTGATAGGTGGTAGCCCGAGGGGGTGGAAGTAACACCTAGCAAAGGGACGATCCTATCACAGGTGGTAGCCCGAGGGGGTTAAGGAAGAACTTAGAAAATTGACGATCCCGATATCCCGAGGGGTAGAAGAATCGCCTAGAGAGGGAAACATCTTATTACAGGGGGTAGCCCTAGGGGTTAAGGGAGAACCTAGTGAGGGACAAACCCGATACAGTTCACCACTGATCGGATGGTCATTTATAGTACATGATGTACACATGTTATACAGTAAAGGTAAAGTGATATAAAGAATGTAAAGTACTCAATCCCAAAGTATAACTAAAGGTGGTCTCTTATTCTACACTAGTGCATGGTTTCATTTGAATTGTTATTTCATATACAGTATTTGCTGCCTTACATATTCAGTACATTATCTCATACTGAGTCCCTTCCAGGGAGCTGCATTTCATACTGTAGGTATATGTGCTACAAGATATTCCCAGTAGGAGTAAAAGATATTCAGTTGTTATTTCTCAACTCCAGGTTGTTCTGGAGTTTTGAGTGTGTTTAGAGTTTATATGTTTTACATTGTACAGTTAATTCAGATGGGGCATGTCCCAAACATATGTAGATACTTTCTCTTGTTAGAGGCTTTGTAGACTGTAGAAAGGGCACAGTCTAAGAGGACCAGGTCTTCATGACAGTCTACACCATCCCAAGGTGAGTTTAGGCCTCAATTTTCTAACAGAATGCCTAGGTCATCATTCTCCAATTCTATAGCCAGTGCTCCTCCACAACTTTAAGGGTCTAGAATTAATCATTTTGGTCAACAAGGTGAGATATATGGTTCACGGGCAATAGGAGGATTGGCAGGCCAGCCAATAACTCCTAGGCTGCCTTGTAAGCAATGTGGAAGAAATCATCCAGGTATATGTCATGTTGGGATAGATGGGTGTTATTGGTGTGGTACGCCAAGACACATTATGAGAGATTGCTCGAGGAGGCATATGGGTGAGATAGCATAACCTACTGGGTCAACTATGGCATCATCATTGATAGTTCCTCGATTTGGTAAGGGTCAACAAGTACCTATGGTCATGGTAGAGGTGTTAGAGGGGCAGGTAGCTCTAGTGGGGTCCAGAATCGGACTTATGATTTAGGATCGACAAAATTTGGAAGTTTCACTTAATATGGTCATAGGTACACTGTCCATCTTCTCTCATAATGTCTATGCATTAATTGACCCTGGTTCTACATTATCAAAAATTACTCCTCTAGTTGCTGGGAAGCTTAAGAGAACACCTAAATTATTGCATAAACCATTTGAGGTGTCTACACCAATCGTTGAGTGTATTATAGGTAGAAGAGTTTATTATGACTGTACAGTAGCTCTTTGTGACCATGACACATTAGTTGACCTTATTGAGTTAGAAATGGTGGAATTTGATGTTATAATGTGCATGGATTGGTTATGTTCTTGCTATGCCACCATGGATTGTCGAACTAAGAAAGTGTAATTCCACTTTCGGAATGAGGCAGTCCTTGAATGGGAAGGCAATGTTGGGGCACCAAAGGGGAAGTTTATTTCTTACTTTATGGCCAGAAAGATGATATCTAAGGGGTATATATGCCAATTAGTTAGAGTAAGGGATGTGAAGGCAGAATCGCCAACTCTTCAATCAGTACCAGTAGTGAATGAATTTGTTGATATGTTCCCTGAAGAACTGCCAGGCTTATCTCCTGAATGAGAAATAGATTTTGGTATCGACTTACTTAAAGAGAACTCAACTTATTTCTATCCCTCCATACAGAATGGCCCCTGCAGAGTTGCGTGAATTAAAAGAGCAACTAAAAGACTCATTAGAGAAGGGTTTTATAAGACCTAGTGTATCCTCTTGGGGTGCACCAGTGTTATTTGTTCGCAAGAAAGATTAAGAATGTGTATTGAGTATCAGCAATTGAATAGGGTGACCATTAAGAACAAATACCCCCTCCCCAGGATTGATGATTTATTTGATTAGTTACAGGATGCCAGGTGCTTCTCAAAAATTGATCTGACATCGGGGTATCACCAGGTGAGGGTGAAGGAGGAAGATATACCTAAGACTGCTTTCAGAAGACGATACCGTCACTTTGAATTTCTTGTTATGTCATTTGGGCTAACAAATGCATCATCAGTTTTTATGGATCTGACGAACCGAGTATTTAAGCCGTTCTTGGATGTGTTCGTGATTACATTTATAGATAACATTTTTGTATACTCAAGGTCACAAGAGGACCATGTGAATCACTTATGACAAGTGTTGCAGGTTCTTCGTGATGGACAGTTGTATGCCAAATTTTCTAAATGTGAATTTTGGCTAAAACCAGTGGCATTCTTGGGTCATATTGTGTTTGAGGAGGGAATAAGAGTTGATTCACAAAAGATAGATACTATGAAAGATTGGCCAAGGCCAACAATACCCACGAAAGTTTGGAGCTTTATAGGTTGGGCAGGTTATTATAAAAGGTTTGTTGAAGGTTTTTCTTCCATTTCTGCACCTTTAACAAAGCTGACACATAAGGCAACCAAGTTCCAATGGAATAATGCATGTGAAAGGAGCTTCTAGGAACTGAAAAATAAGCTAACTTCTGCACCTGTGCTAGTACTTTCAGAGGGCACTGAGGGGTATGCAGTGTATTGTGACGCTTCAGGAGTTGGCTTAGGGTGTGTTATGACACAACATGGTAGGGTAATTGTTTATGCATCCAGAGAGCTACGACCACATGAGAAGAATTACCCAACTCATGATCTTGAGCTAGCAACGGTTGTATTTGCTTTGAAAAAATGGCACCACTATTTGTATGGGGTTCATATTGACATATATACGGATCATAAGAGCTTGCAATACATCTTTAAGCATAATGATCTAAACTTAAAGCAACGGAGATGGATAAAGCTGATAAAGGATTATGATGTTGATATACTATACCATCCGGGAAAAGTAAATGTGGTAGCGGATGCTCTGAGTCGTAAAGCAGTTGTGACCACTGGTGGTGAGGACATGGTTTGTCAAGGGGTGACTAAAGATCTATGACAACTAGCTAATTTGGGAGTTCACCTTCTTGAAACTCCAAAGAGAGGGGTTATTGTACTTAATGCAGTGACATCTTCATGAGGTGATGGAGGTAAAAGAAAAACAGTTTGAGGATCCTATTTTATGACAACTTAAGGAAAACGTGAGTCAGGGTACGATAAAGGGCTTTGACCTTACACAAGATGGAGTATTTTACTGCTAAAATAGATTATGTGTGCCTGATATTGATGGGCTATGAAAAAGTATAATGGAAGAAGCCCACCATTCCCGATATTCCATCCATCTAGGATCGACTAAGATGTACTATGACCTGAAGGGACTGTTTTGGTGGGGAGATATGAAAAAGGACCTTGCAGAATTTATAGATCAATGTCCAAATTGCCAGCAAGTGAAAGTAGAACAACAAAAGCCACGAGGTTATATGCAGTGTATAGAATTTCCAACCTGGAAGTGGGATATGATTAACATGGATTTTGTTACCGATTTTCCTAGCTCATTTCAGAAATTTGACTCCATATGAGTAATAGTTGACAAACTCATAAAATTAGCACATTTCTTACCTGTCAAGTGTGATTATACAGCAAAGGAGTATCCCAAGTTGTACCTAAAAAAGATTGTCAGGCTACATAGAGTCCCAATCTCCATTATATCAGACCGAGGGACTCGATTCACTGCGAGGTTTTGGAAGTCTTTCCAAAGGAGTTTAGGTACCCAAGTGAATTTGAGTACAGCTTTCCACCCTCAAACAGACGGTCAAGCAGAACAAACTATTCAGACACTTGAAGATATGTTGCGAGCTTGTGCATTGGATTTTAAAAGTAGTTGGGTAGACCATTTGCCACTTATTGAGTTTGCCTATAATAATAACTACCATTCAACTATCAAGATGGCACCTTATGAAGCTCTGTATGGAAGAAAGTGTAGGTCACCAATTGGATGGTTTGAAGTGGGAGAAAGTATCATGCTTGGGCCAGATCTAGTACAGCAAGCCATTGAAAAAGTTAAGGTGATACAGCAACGACTAAAAACTGCCCAAAGTTGTCACAAATCTTATGCAGATGCTAGGAAGAGAGGTCTAGAATTTTTAGTAGGAGATTGGGTATTTTTAAAGGTGTCTCCAATGAAAGGGGTCATGATGTTTGGTAAGAAAGGAAAGCTAAGCCCATGTTACATTGGCCCGTATAAGATTATTAAGAAGATCGGGCAGGTTGCATATTAGCTAGAGCTACCACAAGAGCTTTAAATGGATCATCCAGTTTTCCATGTATCAATGCTTCAGAAGTGCATAAGTGACTCATTCTGTATCACTCCTATTGAGGATGTACAGGTTATAGAAGATCTCACCTATGAAGAGGAACCTGTTGCTATCCTGGATCGTCAAGTTAGGAAGCTGAGGAATAAAAAAGTAGCTTCAGTGAAGGTACTTTAGAGAAATCAACAAGCAGAGGAGATGACCTGGGAGGCCGAGGACGCGATGAAGTCAAAATACCCTCATTTGTTTGAAGCTAAAGAGGATGACCAACATGCAGAATTGGAACACTTATAGGTACATGTGATTGAATAAATAGTGTGTTGTTAAAGATTTATTTAAATAAAGGTTTATACTTCGTCAAGCCACCTAATTATGCTAACATTCGAGGACGAATGTTCCTAAGGGGGGAGGATGTAACACCCTACATTTTACATGTACTAATTCTATGTAAATGAATCATGTTATAGTTTGGTCAAATTAGCGTCAATTCTTGAAAGTGCTTGAATCTCGTGTTAATGGGCGATATGTGATTCTAAATGCTTAAGAGGGTTGATGGTATATATGTCTTGGTATTAAATTGAGGATATATCAGCCTTAAACTAAGTAAATAATTAAGTTTATTGTATAACTTAATAATTTAGTAGGAGAATCACCTGCTTATAATTGATAGCCAATCGGAGACGAGGCTCGACACCAAATTTGTTCAAGTTTAGTTATGAATAAATTCCTTGTTAAGGTTGTAACTTTGGGTCATATTTTAGTATCATAAGTGGAACTTATTTTCAGTCCAAGTAGAATATCAAAACGTCCTAAGTACTCTACACACAACTTGGCCAATTGGACCCAAAACCAACTAAGAAGAAAGCTGGAAATTGGCAGCATATGTCCATCATATTTGAGACCTAATTAAGCCCAATTTTGGAGGATAAGATGCTGTAATAATAGAACATTAATGGGTGTCATTATTTGGTCAAAAGTGGAAGAGAAAGCTGGCTAAAAACAATCCTTAAAAACGGGCTAAGTGCAGCACCAAACCATTCCACTAGGAAATAAAGTTTCAGCTTTCTTAAAGTTATTTGTCCTCTCTATAATTCACTTCACCAAGCTGCAAACTCATTTTCTAAGGCTTTTGAAGGGAATCCAGAACATACAAGGCAAAGGTAAGCAATTATAATTATGTATTTAGTATGATTTCTTCATGAAAATCAAGAAGAATATGATAGTATGTGAATCTGAAAATCTGCTGGAAATTCTGGACAGCTTGTGTCCAGAAAGTTGTTGTACACTTGCCTTTTATTTTGATGAATTCTATATAGTTTTTGAACTTTATTATGAAGAGACTTTGATGTTCTTAACATGGTTGAAGTCATAGATATTGCTAGTATGGTTTTATCATGTAAAACAAGAAGTATATACTATTATGTTAAGCTGAAAATTCAGGACAGCATATGTCCTAAGTATTATTGTGAATATTTCTTGTTGTTCAAGAGGATTTTCCCCTAATTGGTTGGATGAAATATGAATTAAGGCTTATATTCTAACAATATATAGGTTGTTAGTCATGGAATTAAGTTGCTGCACCACTTTTACAGTCCACAAAGATGAGTTATTGTATAACATCATAGTTTCACTTTTGGGACTATATTTGGACTATATTAAGACTGTTTTTATGTGGTAAAAGTGTTGGAAACAATTTTGGAAAAGTTAAAATAAGTTTGGGATTGTTGGCGTCGAAGTATGGTGAACGGATGTAACGTTATGCCACTTGTTTGTATGTTGTGAAGAATTATTATTTGTTGTGCCTTGTGGGCTATTTTAGAACTGTTAAGGGTCTAAAAATAAGATGTACATGACATGTACATAACAATAGTTGTTAGAAAATACGTTTATAAGTGAAAAGATTAAAGAAAAGTCTTTGCGTCATTAGTTGAAAGCTTGTTGTCCGGGTGATCGTTTTTATGATATTGGACTGTCTAGAAGTGTTGTGTTGCTGCTAATACTAGTCTTATTACTTAATATAATGTAGCTAAATATTTGAGAGAAATCACAGCCACTACAAGTCAGTAACGAGGTCATACAACAAGGTATGTAAGGTTACTTGATTTCGTATCATTTGGCATGAAACATAGATCCCTTGGTAAGTAAAGGCATTTATCTACTCCTACATGTCAAGAAGCCATATGTCCACTCTTCCACATATTCATACGCTCTTATATATATAGTTATCTTCAAATTTACATACATATATGGATACTAAGTACATTAGTTCTTGATGCTAAATAAAGTTCATGAATTGCTTCAACTCATACGTATTCCTTTGTCTATGTAATATACTCTCTTCATTTCTATATTGTATTGTATGATTATTTACATCGATCATGTTGCATATATAGCCTAATAGCTCTAATATTATGACCACCAAAAGAAAAATCTCAAAGGTAATATAAAGATAAAGTATACAATTTTGATAGGTGGTAGCCCGAGGGGTGGAAGTAACACCTAGCAAAGGGACGATCCTATCACAGGTGGTATCCCGAGGGGATTAAGGAAGAACCTAGCAAAGGGACGATCCCGATATCCCGAGGGGTGGAAGAATCTCCTATCAAGGGAAACATCTTATTACAGGGGGTAGCCCCAGGGGTTAAGGAAGAACCTATCGAGGGACGAACCCAATACAGTTCACCACTGATCAGATGGTCATTTAGAGTACATGATGTGTACAGATATACAGTAAAGGTAAAGTTATATAAAGAATGTAAAGTACTCGATCCCGAAGTATAACTAAAGCTGGTCTCTTAGTCTACACTAGTGCATGGTTTTATTTGAGTTGTTATTTCATATACAGTATTTTATGCCTTATGTATTCAGTACATTATCTCGTACTGAGTCCCTTCTGGGACCTGCATTTCATGTTGTAGGTACAGGTCCTGCAAGATCTCCCCAGTAGGAGTAGAGGATATTCATCTGTTATTTCTCAACTCCAGGTTGTTATGGAGTTTTGAGTGTATTTAGAGTTTATGTGTTTGCATTATGCAGCTAATTCATACGGAGCCTGTTCCGAACATATGTAGATACTTTCTTTTGTTAGAGGCTTTATAGACTATGTAAACTAATGTGTGGTCATGTCTCATACTTTAGACACCGTGGCCCCAACGGCCTAGCCATACGCATCTCCTTTTAGCTTGTTAATACCATTTATCTCCTTCGAAGCATACCAAACATAGATATTACTTATAATTTGTATGCAAAGCATATAGATATAGATTGGTTCTCCTGAGCCTTATCGGCAACGGGTGTTAGTCCGCCCTAACCGGACTTTAGAGCGTGACACCGATGTAAGGGCAAAGCACAAAAATAAGGTCGTGATATGGGAATGAGTAGAAGAAGAAGAAAAATCATGTACTAGGTTCAAGAAAAAAATTCCTTAGATATGAGCTGAAAAGCAAAATGAAGTGTAAATATAAGGTAAAAGCTGAAAATTGAGAAAACAACACTCGAAAAAGCTTGAATAAAGGAAAAAGGGAGAATAAAGTTAAAATAGTAGAGTTGGTTGGGCAAAAGTGATAGAAAAAGCAGTTTCAAGGAAGGTTTTAGTCACTATTTTGCCAGAATGTCATACCAAAGCCCCCTGAGCCTACGTTATAAGCCTAGAAAGTCCTAAAGTGATCTTAGTCCAGTTAGTTGAAGGTCTGAGTCATGAGTATTGCGGCGAGCCTATGATATTAGTCATCATACATAGATATCTTTGTGAGAGCGAGTGTTTTTGCACAGTCCCTAAGCTAAATATGAAATCATCATTGATTGTAAAAAATGGGACTTCTTTCTGTAAGGGCACTTGCGTTGCATTGTTAACATTTGATTTGTTGAGTGATTGTGGATTTTTGTTATTCTCTTACTTGTCATAGTTGTGTTATCACATGCATCAGTATGCTTTGATTTGCTAAATAGCTATCTTATCTTGTTTTGAAAAGTTGGTGCGGGTACCTTAGTTTGAATTGTATCTGATGTATGCCATTAGGTTTAGGACTGTGTTTTATTGTATTGTCTATATAGATTGAGACATCACTTGAGGACAAGCAACAATTTTAAGTTGAGGGTTGATGTGTTGTCAAAATACAGTACTTTTGATGCTTAATAAAACACAGGATTTTGTGTGTTCCCAATACGACATTTATGGTTTTTATGTATTTTTTTTGTTTAGTGTTGCAGGAAAGTAGATTGTTTTGACTTTAGGGAGAAATGGAGAGTTTTTTCGTTTTTGGTGATTTACAAGACCCTCTTCTAGTCATACAGCCAATTCCGTGACAAATTCCAGTTAAGGTTGAGATTTGAAGTTTAAGTCCACAAGACCTTTGTCGTAGAGCATTCTACGAGTCGTATAGGTAGGTTTCGTGAAGATTTCCAAAGAGAGTTGATTTGAAGCAGTTGAAGCCTATGAGTCCGAAGTACAAGTCATAAATTAGTTTACAAGTCGTAAAGATGGTTCGTTCAAGTGATGTCTAAGATCCCAAGAACTAATTACGTGACCCCGATTAAATAGGCGTAAATAAGTTTCATGGATTCCGCCGATCAGTTTTTCTATTTTATTAAAGACTTAATGTTTATTACTATAAATAGTATTTTTAGGTCATTTTCATAGAAAGCCACCAGTTTCATTGTAATTAGGGTTAGAATACAATAATTAGAGAGAAAGTTGAGAGAATACACTTGTGAATTAATTTGATCTTCAAATCTTATGTTCTCAATCAATTTTAGATTTTCTTGATTCTCAATTCAATTGGCTAAGTGTTTAATTATTTTTTCTCAATTCGTAATTTCTCCATCTACCCATATCATGAGTGGCTAAATCCAAAATTTGAGGTTGTGGGAACCATGAAGATCTAACCAAATAAACTCGGGCAATTTGCAATTCTTGGAATGGGTACTTGTATGTATTAATCAATTCTCTTTGTTTTGTATGTTTTCTAGTGTTGGCTGACATTAGAATTTGCCTAGTGTTACTTTCCCGATCAAAGTAGTAATGAATAGGAAAAGAGATTGATTAACAGGATTTGATGTTTTGTTCTCATCTATTCAACCGAACTAGACCAAGAGAAGATTGACTGGGACTATAGGTAATGGTTGGTATTGCACACTTTGGAGATAGACCATGATGCATAGTGAAATTTGTCTCTCACCTTTGACCAAATGGTTGGTAAACTTAAATTACCGTCCTGCATGCTATACTCTAGTCAAGAATTGGGTTATCCAATATTATTGAGTTGGTGAATCATGGGGAACACAATACCCTAGTTGTTCTTTATTATTGATTCTCTTCCATTATAGATTAGTGTAATTTATTTTATTATTGATTACTTCAACCCCCCCCCCCCCGCCTCTCAGGGAATTGAGCTGTCAATTACTTAAATTGCTTATTGGTGAATTTATTATGACTCTCCGTATTCTCTGTTGATTCGATCCTGACCTTGATTAGGTTTTCTGTTTGACATTAATTACTTTATCCTACAAAAGAGAGGTGTAACTTGGGTATGATGATGATTTACTCCAAATTTGATATTGTTCAAGATCCTAATTCTAAAAGGGTTTAAAGTAGTACATATGATTCCCAATCCAACGTGTAATAGCCCTATTGGGTGATGTGTCGGAGTTATAATGGGAAAAGAAACTCCTATTGGAAAATTAGGACGCTACAACCGGTGGAAAAACGGTAAGAAATAATGTGTCCGTATCCAATTTGGATTGGAGACCTGTTAAGGCGGTGACTAGATTGAGTCACTTCGCGAATTAAAAGCAAAATTCCATGAAGAATGAGGCCCTTAATGTTATCACAACTTATATTTATAATATGTGTGGTGCCTTATTGTTATTTTATAATTAT
The DNA here is from genome assembly GCA_011800125.2 of Solanum clarkiae. Taxonomy (NCBI): domain Eukaryota; kingdom Viridiplantae; phylum Streptophyta; class Magnoliopsida; order Solanales; family Solanaceae; genus Solanum; species Solanum clarkiae. The sequence continues at coordinate 21,626 of JAABOM020104495.1, forward strand.
TTGCACATGTTAAATCTTTTTGGGGTCATATCATTGTTTTCATGACAACGTATTTTGTCATCCATTTTCGATTGGAGACATTTTTAATCATGCATATGGGTTATTATTAATTTCAATTGAGATATCAAATTAGTACTTCAACCCTCGTCTAAATATAAAATATCTGGACGACACTTAAAAAGTAGAGATAATTGTAATCATATTATTAAATATAAATTTTATAAAATAATTCAAATTATATTAAATTCAAAATATATTAGTCCAAATAAATATTATAGATTAATATAATTTAATTAATTAATTAAATACAATAAAATATGAATTTAATTAAAAGTCTAAATTCATCTATTTGGGCTATAAAAGATGACCCACATTGTTAAACCCAATATTCTCTTATCCTAGTGGCCCACTTGACGCCACGTATCAGATGATGTAGCACACCAAGTCAACAAAGAAGACAATAGGATCACGCCATGTGTCAAAAATCACATGACTTTCCTATCTCAATTAAAGGCAAATAAAAATGTGTCACAGGTACAAATGATATGTCTCAACCAATCAAATATCGCCATGTCACTTAAAAGGAAACCTATTCTTATCACTTTTCGTATATTATGTCACCTTAAATTTAATTGACCGGAAGAAAGTTTAATTTCATGTCTCCTCTATTTTACAACTATATATAGGGGTCCTCATAATTCAAAATTCACATCAAAGAATTCTAATAAGAAGCCAGAGAGAGCTCGTGGATGAAACACTACAGATTTCTCTACAAGCAATAAGAATTCAAAAAATCAAGCACTCAAGTTCAAGAACACATCAAGATCAAGATCATCGGATTCAAGAACAAGCCCAGATCATCGGATTCAAGAACAAGCCCAAAAGCCCTTGGATCCAAATAGAAGTCAAGATCAAGTTCAAGAGCGAGTTCATATCAAGCTCAAGTCCAAGATCATCAATCCATATCAAAATCAAGACCACCGAATTCATGATCAAGCCCAAAAGCGCTTGAATTCAAGTACAACTCAAAATCAAATCCATCAAGTTTTATGAATTCAAGTACAAGTCAAGATCAAATCCATCAAGTTTTACAAGATTCAAAATGAAGCTAAAGAGCCCTTGAATTTATATTACAGAAGGCGAAACAAAGGATTCATATAGATTGTAAAACTCACTCCTTAAAATAAAATACAATAATTATTATAATATTTTTTGCTCCTTTATTATTTTCTCGATACAAATTATATTGTCATACAGACATAATGAAAAAAGACTTGGATCCCTTCCCCCTCATTGAGTTCAATGAATTTCATAGTGCCCACTATCAATTTTTTCATTCAGTATTTGTTCCTTCTAGCTTCCTACCATTATTACTTATTCATTCATTTTAATATTTTTTATTTTCTTTCTTTCACTTATAAATATAGACATGAAATCAATTACACTTTGTCAAAAATTATTTTCAATTAAAAGATTCCCTTTTTAATTATAAAAATATTCATTTCATTTGATATATCTATTTACTATCTACAACATATACGAACAATTTAAAAACTTTACATCAAATTAAATTATTGACGAGTGTCAAAGATAGATATATCATGCCGTATGAAGAAAATTAACAAGTATATTGAATGAAGAGAGGAAGGTTCGAGTAAAAGTATCGAAGTATTTTTTTCCGTTACTTTTATTGAGTGTGCTCTATGTTCATAATTGTTTCTATACAATCTATGTACATTTTTATAATTATCATCATAAAACTCAATTGGTCATATATATATTTACTCTATAATGTAGTACTACTGATATTTAGTAGAAAATTGTGTTAACTTTGTTTTTTTATTTATTGTTATAGCTAAAACAAATTAATTTCAATATTTGACTAATTACAAACCTGACTATGAACATTACTTCTTTACTTCCTCTGCTATTTAGCTTTGGTATCAATAGGTTATGTATGTGGAATTTTAATAAATAAATATCCTGTGTGAGAAATTATTGTAGACGATAATTTTTTTTTTTGAGAAAATAATAATCAAGAATGAAAATATCATAATAATTTGTAGTATTTGATTACAATATGTGAGTTCTATAATCTCTACGAATCCTCTGATCCATCTTTTCAAGTATAAATTCAGGTGCTCTTGAGCTTAATCTTGAATTTGAAATTTGTTTCCGATCTTGAATCTTATTATTGATCTTTATCTTGTTCTTGAGCTTGTTCTTAAGTTCAAGAGCTTTAAGGTTGTTCTTGAACTAGAATGCTTGAATGTTTGAATTCTTGAATTTGTAGAGAAACTTGTGGCGTTTAATCCACGATCTCTCTCTAGATTTTTGTTAGAATTCTTGCTGTGAATTCTAAATTATGAGGATCCCTATATAGTTGTAGAATATGGCGTACCTTCTCCTTCTCTATGGGTATAATTAGGCAAACATGTCGTAGTCATGATGATATCAGACTGTCACGCCCCAAGTCCCGTTAGGGCGGACTCACACCTGTTGCCGATAAGGCCTGGGAGAACCAACCTGTAACTATGCACTTACTATACGTATTATGAGGGATTCTACCTTTAGCATGCCTTAAAGTAGATAAACAGTGATAATAAGCGAAAAGGAAATGCATATGAATAGGCCGTTGGGGCTATGGTGTCTAAAGTACGAGACATGACTTCAATTTTACTTTACATAATCTACAAAGCATCTAAATAAAGAAGAATATCTTATAAGGGTTGGGACAGGTCCGTCCTCAACTAACTATATAATATAAACATAAGCTCTAGACATATACAAAGCCCCGAAGCAACCTAGATCTTGATGACAGCAGCTGAATATTCTGTACCCTACACATGGCAATTAATGATCCAGGAATGCCTCCTTGAACTCTTTCCAGGTGTTTGGAGGAGCATCTATACCTTTGGATTGTTTCTAGGCTTCAAACCACAATATGGCCACACCCTTCAGCCTATATATCGCTAACTCAACTGCTTCTGTACCACTGGCATGCATAACATCTAAGGTACACTGAATTTGATCAATAAAGTCCTAGGGATCTTTGTTGGGATCTGACCTAGTAAAGGCTGGAGGGTCTAGATTAAGAAAATCACGTATCCTTGTGCCAACTGCCTTATTGGCAGCACTAGGACCTTCTTGCCTTTGACCTTGTCCAGCAACTATATGGGTCAATAGTTGGACTGCATTTCTCAAATCTTGTACAGTAGCATCAAGAGGTGGCTTTGGGGGATTTCCGCTGTTCTCTACTTCATTAGGAACTGGAGGAGTTGGAGATGTTTGTGACAAAGACTTCTCTCGAATTTCATCTTGTTGTCTCACCTGGCTGGGTATACCAACCACCACTTCTATTCCCCTCCCTTTACCTTTATTCTGCCTTGTTTTTGGCATACTTGTTGTACAAAACAATTTAGGGATTAGACATAATCAACCTATTACACTTCTTCTCTACTGCACGATCTAGAGAATGAGAAGAAGTAACAACTCTTAAATGCCACATAGCCTCCTGCTATAAATGTGGTGCACAACACATAGATAAATGAGATTCTACATAGACATGTCTTTGTAGACTCCCTAGGATGACCCGCTCTGATACCACTTCTGTCACGCCCCAAGTCCCGTTAATGCGGACTGGCACACGTTGCCGATAAGGCCCGAGAGAACCAACCTGTAACTATGCTCTTACGATACGTATTATGAGGGGTTCTACCTTTAGCATTCCTTAAAGTAGATAAACAGTGATAATAAGCCAAAAGGAAATACATATGACTAGTCCGTTGCGACCACGGTGTCTAAAGTACGAGTCATGCCTTCACTTTTACTTTACATAGTCTACAAAGCCTCTAAATAAAGAAGAACATCTGATAGGGGTCGGGAAAGGCCCTGCCTCAACTAATTATACAATATAAACATAAGCTCTAGACATATACAAAGCCCCGAAGCAACCTGGAGCTT
>JAABOM020104506.1:0-25587 GCA_011800125.2 Solanum clarkiae
TGTTTTTATTTTTATTCTTGAATTACAAAGAAACCCCCCCATTTAGATATTTTAGTAATTGATACTTGAAATGATTCATAGTGAATCTCTATAGCTAAGTCCCGTATTCCCTGTAGATTCGACCCTAATCTCTGGTTAGGTTAATTACTGACAGCAACCACTTTCTTATTGGGGCATGAACATTATCAGTACATTCAAGTAAGCCCATCTTTAAATCATGTATTTCAATGATATTATGCATAAACACCATGAATTTCATCAATTTAAATCACAATCCAAACAACCTACCATGCATTTCAAAGATGCAATATAGCTTCATATAAGAATACTTGGTAAACAACAATTTCATGTAATTTAGAGTCAATTTATATCAAAATAGGTACATAAACATCATTCTCTCATAATCTATGCATTTGGTGTTATTGCATGAAAATCCTTGAAATCACATAACCTAAATTAGGAGAAATTGATAGAGAGAACTTGGGCTTTATCGGTGAAAGAAACCCATTAATGAAAACATAACTTAGAGAAAAATAAAAAAAGGAGGTTGAAGAAGTCTTGAATTGGGTGAAGACCTTGAAAGAAATTGGAGCTTGTTCTTCATTGGAGAACTTGGAGGATTCTTCTTCCTTGAGAGAGAAATTTAATATAAGTGAAAGGAGAAAGTTATTAGGGCATAAAATAAGCTTAGGGGAGTGAATCTAGGGTTTAAGGGTCGAAATACCTTCTAGGAATATAAAGAAATCGTCAAAACACGAAGAAATGACCTTTTAATGTGTTCCAATGGTCAATTTGGTGATCTGGAGGTCCTATTGCTGAACCATTTGATGATGCACCAAATGGACCTTTAGATCTTCATCACAGTTTCTAATGGTTTTCAAAACAATTAGGTTGAGCACATTCGATAATGCACCTAATGCATTCAGTGAGTCGCCACACTCAGTTCGCCAAATTTCGCAACCCAAATATATTTTAGTAAAATGACCATAACTTTTTACTCTAAACTTTAAATAAGGCAAAATTAAATGAGTTGGAAAGATAATTCAAATATGTTTAATCTGATAGATAGTGGACACCTAAATCTTTATGTGCTAGGAGACATGACCATTTGAAGTTGACTCTTATATAAACTCATACCAAAACTTAGCCGATAAGAATTCTTTGGACTTGATTTTTATGTAAGAGATTCCTTGTGACCATAAATCATATTAAAAGTTTTTAGGTTGGGCCTATACGCATACGAGGAATGGCTCGAGCCTTAGCTAAAAATCTAGGGAGTCACAAGATTGAGCTTAAATCTTTAATTGTTGCATTAATCTGAACATTAAAGTGGAAGGATCTCATAATAGTCTTTGGTAATTCATTGGTTCGGCTGAATTCTGAAAGAACTCAACCGACTAAGTCATGGGAATGTTTTGTTTTATCAATGCGCATGAGATCTATGAATATTCATATGAAACAAAGCAATGATTGATAAGTAGTTGTGTTACGAGCAATTCTAGCCTACAATAGAAAATCAACTCATGAAATCAATACCCAAGACCCATATATAAGGACCATTGTCCAAATATGCACATCCCCAGGTTTTAATTCTGATTAATTAAAAGTTAAGCTTTAAACTCCATTTTAAATTAATGCTTCTTCGTGCAAATTTTATTTATAGCAATTTTCTTTAACCAATCTACAAGTTGTTACTCTCTCTGGCCTATATTAACTTAATGTGTAAGATAATGCACACATATTAAATAAAATATTTAAGAACATAATTTAAATTATATTTTCCAGCATTACTCTTTATAAAATTATAAATGCAACTTTGCAAGTAGTGTAATTTTTCTCCTAGAAAATATAAAATTTCAATAAATGAAAGGAAAAATATGAAAAAATTTCAAACATTCATCGTGAATTTTGAACAATTCAACTATTTTGAACAATAAAAAAAGCCTTAAAAATTTAGTTACTATGGAATGAAGGAAGTAGTTCACAATCCCACTTCCATGTTAGAATTAGTGTTTTAAATTTTTTGTGGTATTGACCCCAACCTTCAAAAGTTAGGTTTATATTGCTGACAATCGCCTACTCTTTAGACATGCATGAAGTGTATTGTTGAGCATTGTCAATTACGAATATGCAAGATGGGTCCATGGAAGGATATATGGGTTGTAGTTGAGGTTTATAGGACACATCAACACTTAAAAACTTTTTGAGAAAAATGAGATAGTCTATGAGTAGGGATTTATAGACCATCATATCTTTATGAGTGATTGTTTGTTGGCGTGTTTTAGGCCCAGTTTAAAAAAATTTAGTACCTCATCTATGAAGGAGTTCTATATGTCATAAAAATAGGATGGACCTATAGAATGTATTCGTGGTTGAGATTTAAAGAGGGTTATTTTAAGCCCAACTTGTACGGACAGACTTCCACAGACCGTAGAAGGGTCTACAACTCATAGATTTGGCTCATGAAACTTGTCCAATAGATTTTAATGAAGGATATTTTTTACACTTTCTATCGTTTTAACCCCTAAACTCTATTATTTTAGCATTTTTCTACCCCATAACCATTTTACTCATTAAGATTGACCCCATTCTAAAATCAATTCACCCAAATTCTTTGTTATCAATGATCATCTTCTTTTTCAAATTCTCCCAAACTCAAAGAAGGTCAATCTAGGGTTATTCCGTATTTCCTCCACCAATTCCTAAGTTATCTTTAAGAATTCCTATCAATATATGTGGGTATTCATTCATAGAGTCTTTCCCCTCTATGGAGCCTAAAGGTTTTGTCACGCCCTGAGAGGGTACCATAGATGTGACCGACACTCAGAGACTATTGCTAGTCCCCAAATGAATCACTTGGCCTTGTCACATCCATCCATTCAATATATATGACTCAGAAAACTTAGGGGAAGACTAAAGATTAGAATGAGCAATCTATAACTCAAATATCATATTAAATAAATAAGCTAGTATGAAAGAAACTAGCTCAATTGTCTCAACAACAATACTCGACTCTAGTCTACGAAGCCTCTATCATTATCAAGTGGTGTCAATGATAGACCCATGGCTACCTCAAAATAAAATAAAGCTAACTCAAGTCTAACTCTAATAAGCAAGATGAAAATAATTGCAATGGTCCTCCGAAGTAAAGGAGGCTCACCAACTCAGCTGAAATGCTCAGATCCTCAATGACGTGCCTGTTTATTATCTCTGGTACCTTCCTCCAGATCATAAAATGATGCAGTCCAAAGGAGACATAAGTAAGTAAAATGTACTAGTATGTAAAATAGCTGAATGAAACAGAAACAGGTAGAATAATATAGAAGTAACATCAACTCAGAATATACTCAATTTTAATGTCAAATGTCTATCTAAAGCGAGAATAAAGAGTAGACAAGTGATCCATCAACCAATCAGACCTCATCAATCAACTCAACTCAACTCAATAGAACTCAACTCAACTCAGAGTACTCAAGGTGGGAACTTTCTGGGAGTTTCTCTTATCCAACAACAATTACTTATGAGCCAGTGATTGCAGAACAATGTTACTGATGTTGCTATAGTCATTCCATACTTGCTAGATAAGGAACGAATCGGATCCACAAAGGGATCTAGTCTCTCAAGTCTACAATTGTTTCAGGGACTTTAACTTAAGGGGAACCTTTGATGTTATGGTTCAATCCTCACCTACGCTTGGCGACATAGTTAATGAGTAATTGGATTTACTCTTGCTCATTTCAGTGCTCGATACTCCTCCCAAGACTCAGTGCTCATAAGACTATCCATCTTAATTAGTTTCATAAGGACTCTCAGCATCTCATCAACTCAATCTCAATTGGGCCTTCCGACCTATCATATCAATCATCTCACCAACTCAACTCTCAATCAATCTCTCAAAGAACTCAGACCAATTATTAAGGGAACAGTTGATTAGACAAATCATTAGAGTTCATTTATGAATGCTCATAGGACCATCAAGTTCTATCATCCTATCATCTTGCTAACATCACAATCACAGTCAATATTCTCAAATCAAGGCTCTAGACTCAATTCCCTAGGTTTATTCATGCATCTTTTATAAAATATCATGTAAGGTTTATGCGGTATCTCATGAAAAGTATTTAATCAGTAAATTAAGTTTATGATGATCATCAACACATGAAAGTACATAAAATGTATAATTTACAAGAAAATATTCAAGATAAAACATGCATAGTGACTCAATACATACATTTATCAATCTCTCTCCGTCAAGGGGCACATGGAAGAAAATTTTCATGCTTTAGTTTAGCCTTACATACCTGGTGTGAAGCTTTTGGATGATTAACTTCAAAGAATTTTCCTCAAACTCGTCAATTTCTTGTTTCTCTTCTATTCTCTTTAGCCCTAGTCTTTTTCAAGAACTTAAAAAAAACTTAGAATGGGGTTTAAAACCCTTTTTATGCTCAAAACAACCCATTTAGATCATATTTTGAGTTCAGGAGGGTTGGAAAAGGTCTGAAATGCCCCTTATAAAAAAATTAAAAAAAAGTCCGCCATGGGACATGGGATCCGTGACGCGGACTTATGAAATTTTTGATGTTTTTGTTGAAAATTCTCCGAATAAGTTTTCTAATCCCACAGAAAATTTTTGGACAAAAAGTAAGTGTTGGTTCGCATAAAGTGCGCGTCACACACCTGTTGCGCAACTTCACTAGAACTCATTTTCGCATCAAAAAATTATCTTTTGATCCGGTTGATCTAAAAATCAACCGAGACTAGTTTTCCGCTCAATGTTTCACGCTGATCACATATCTGGCCTCAAGTTTACCATTGGAGCATAGGAAGATACGCTATATGCACACTCTCCTCTAGAGGTATTTTGATAATTTTATCGGGTGTTACATCATCTCCCTTGGGATCATTCATCCTTAAATGATGAGTAAAGGTGGACATCAAGGAGTAAATATACTAAAGGCTCATCTTAATACTTACTCAATAACTCAAATTCTCGACTCCTCATCAACCTCAACAAACTCTACTCAGACTCAAGAATAGACACATCAACTCAAGAATATAAACATCAATTTAGTCAAGTGTAAGAACATAACATTCAAAGCTATCCTTTACTCCAATACTCTCAACAGGGATCACCAAGGCAGGATCTCTTAAACATTTCTTCAACACAGAGATGTGGAATACAGGATGAATTGCATCTAGCTCAAAAGGCAACTCTAACTCATAAGCAACCTTCCCAATCCTCTTCACAATCTGATAGGGGCTAATATAATGACTCAATTTCCCCTTCTTCCCAAATCTCATGACACCCTTCATAGGTGACACTTTTAAGTACACACAATCATTCACCTCAAACTCTAAGTCTCTTCTCCTCACATCGGTGTAAGATTTCTGGTGACTCTGGGCAGTTTTTAACCTCTCTTTGATGACCTCTACCTTCTCCATTGACTAACAAGATCATGTCCAATCAACTCAGCTTCTCCAACCTCAAACCACCCAATCGGCGATCTATGCCTCCTCCCATACAAAGCTTCATAGGCAGCCATTTGAATTCTTGGATGATAACCATTGTTATATGCAAATTCAATCAATGGTAAGTGATCATCCCAAATTCCTTTGAAGTCAAGGACACTGGCTCTTAACATATCCTCTAATGTTTGAATTGTACGCTCTGCCTGGCCATCTGTCTATGGATGAAAGATTGTACTCAGATTCACTTTAGTACCCAATCTCTTCTAGAAAGATCTCCAAAATTGGGAGTTGAATTGAGCTCCTCTGTCCGATATGATGGACAAGGAAACTCCATGCAACCTCACAATCTCCTTGATGTACAATTTGGCATACTTTTCTACAGTGTTAATTGTCTTAACTGCTAAGAAGTGAGACAATTTGGTCATCCTATCCACAATCACCCATATCAAATCATGTTGCTCTCGAGACCTTGGTAGACCAGTAATGAAGTCCATGTTGATCATCTCTCACTTTCATTCAGGAATCTCAAAGTTCTGTGCCAGTTCACAAGGCTTTTGATGCTCAACTTTAACTTGTTGAGAATTCGAGCACTTGGAAACAAGTTCAGCAATATCCCTCTTCATTCCACTCCACCAATAGACTTCCCTCAAGTCATAGTACATCTTGCTAGAGCCAGGATGAATGAAATATCTAAAGCTATGGGCTTGGCCATAATTCTATCTCGAACCTCATCAACATCCGGAACACACAATCTACTCTGGTACCTCAACACTAAATCTCTCCATTTGGAGAAGCCCATCATTTTCTATTTGTGGATAGCCTCCTTCAATTGAAGTATAATAGGATCTTGGTCTAGCTTTTCTTTCACATCTGCTACTAAGGATTAAGCAGACCTGTTCCGAACATTAACTCCTCCCTTATGATTCTCCTCAAGTTGAACTCCTAATCAACCCAATCAATGCACATTTTTAGCTAGCTCCTTCTTCCTTCCTCAACATAGGTTGTGCTACCCATTGACAACCTACTAAGAGTGTCAGCAACATTGTTAGCTTTACTTGAGTGGTAGGGAATGCTCATGTCATAATCCTTGAGTAACTCCAACTATCTCCTCTATCACAGGTTAAACTCTTTCTGACTGAAGACATACTGCAAGCTTTTGTGGTTAGTGAACACATCCACATGCACTCCATACAAGTAGTGGCGCCAGATTTTAAGTGCAAACACCACCACTACCAACTCAAGATCATGGGTCAGATAGTTCCTCTTATGAACCTTAAGTTTTTTTAGAAGCATAGACTATCACTTTCACCCTCTGCATCAGCACAGTACCCAATCTAACTTTTGATGCATCACAATATATTACAAAGTCATCCGTCCCATCAAGCAAAGTTAAAACTGGTGCAGTAGTCAGTCTAGTCTTCAACTCTTGGAACCTCTTCTCACATTCATTGGACCACTGAAATTTGACATTCTTCTGAGTCAATTTGGTCAATGGTACGGATAGGGAAGAAAAACCATCAACAAATCTGCGGTAGTAGCTTGCCAACCCAAGAAACCTCTTATGTCAATTGGAGAGGTTGGTCTAGGCTGATTCTTAATCATCTCAATCTTTTGGGCATCTACTCAAATACCTTCACTAGAAACAACATGGCTTAGGAAGGCCACTGACTTAAGGCAAAACTTACATTTCGATAATTTTTCATACAATTCATGGTTATTAAGAGTTTGAAGGATAACTCTGAGGTGATTGGCATGGTCCTCCTCATCTCTCAAATACACCAATATATCATCGATGTATACGATCACAAACATATCAAGATATTGTATGAACATCCTATTCATCAAGTTCATGAAGGTTGTTGGTGCATTCGTCAACCCAAAGGACTTGGCAAAGAACTCAAAATGGCCATATATAGTCCTAAAGGTTGTCTTTGGAATATCACATTCCCTCATTTTTAACTGATAGAAATCAGATCTGAGGTCTATCTTTGAGAAACAAGACACACCTTGAAGTTGGTCGAACAAATCATCTATCTTGGGGAGAGGATGTTTATTCTTTATCGTGACCTTGTTCAGTTGCCAACAGTCGATACACATTCTGAGAGACCCATCTTTCTTTCGCACGAATAGGACAAGAGTACCCCAAGGATAAACACTCGGCTTGGTAAAGCCCTTCACTAACAAATCTCTTAACTGCTCTTTCAACTCTTTCATCTCTGCAGGGGCTATAAGGTGGAATTGAGATAGGCTGGGTATCAGGAAGAACATTAATCCCAAAGTTAATCTCTCTAGAAGGAGGGACTCCAAGAAGATCCTTAGGAAACACTTCAGGAAACTCATCCACAATCGGGACTGTCTCTACAGTAGGAGACTCAATATCATTAGACTTGACTCGCACGAGGTGACAGATACAAACTTTAGAAATTAGCTTTCTGGACCTAAGATAGGAGATAAACTTACCCTTAGGTGCAACAGATCACCCTTCCACTCTAGAATTGGTTCATTTGGAAATTAGAACTTAACGGTATAGGCTTTATAATCAATGGAGGCATGATAAGTGTAAAGCCAATCTATGCCAAGGATTACATCAAAATCAGTCATCTCTAACTCAACCAAATCAACATGAGTATCCTTATGATGGATGGACACTACACAAGCTGTATAGATTCTCTCAGTTCGAATAGACTCACCCACTAAAGTAGAAACATCAAAGGGTTCAAGAAGACTCTCAAGTGCTCTATCAAATCTACTGGCCACATAAGGAGTTACAAATGACAATGTGGCACCAGGATATATCAAAACATAACAATTAAGAGAAAAGACTCGAATCATACTTGTCACAACATCTGGGGAGTTCTCCTGATCTTGGCAACTACTTATGGCATGTAAACGGTTTGTACCTCTGCTTGCGCCTGATATAGTACCTTTATGATTTTCTCTGGATGGCGAGGCTGTGCAGAAGATTGAGCCTGATCAACACACTTGGGATACTCTCTCTGAACGTGACCCACTTGTCCACACTTGAAACAAGCATCACTTCCCTCCCGGCATCTTCCCAAGTGTAATCTTCCACACTTAACACATGGTGGCTTACCATTAAACCTTGAGCCACACTAGCTTGTGACTGAGATCCCTAGGCTCCAAAGTTCTGAGACCTCTGGTCATTCCTAATTTTGGGCGTAGGAGCACTAGCTGATGATGGTGCTGGCCCTGATTGGAATTTGTTTCCATTACCTCTCTTCCAACCTCATGGCTGGAAGTTTTAGCCCTCTTACTTCGCAACTCTTCTCTATCATGTTGTTGCTCCTCATCAGCTTATTGCACATAAGTCATCAACCTCCTGATGTCCATGTGACTCATAAGCATAGCTCCCCTCCCATCTTTCTTTGGCCCTCTGTTCAGCTCATAAACATACATATCTATTCTCCCGCTCATGTCAGTAACCATATCCGGCGCATAGCGAGATAGCTGAGTGAATTTCACCCATTCTCTTGCACAGTCATAGAACCTTGTTTAATATTCAAGAACTCTCTTAACTTAGCCTCCGTTTGTTCCCTTGGAAAGAAGCGCCTCAAGACAGCTTCCTCGAACATTGCCTAAGTCAGCAATAGGGCTTTCTCTCCTCTATCCTTCTTCCATTGATTATCCATAGTGTGGCCACACCCTTGAGCTGGTAAGCAGCCAGTTCAACTCTATCAGCATCAACCACATACGTCACTTGGAACACCTTCATAAGCTCCTCCACTTAGTTATCAAGATCCTCAGTGGATGCATACCCTTAAGTGAAGTCATCCTCTAGAATTCTTGGACTCTAGATTTGTCCTGTGCATCCTGTCGACCTGCTCCTTGCCTCGTAGTAGGTGTTGTGACAACCTGGGCTAGAGTTTGAATAGCCTGGCGAAGCTCATCATTAGAAACGTCATCTTGTAAGGGTTGTTCAACAAGGACAGCTGGATTCATAGGCTCCTCATGTTCTTGAGGCTCAGGTGGGTTAACATTCTTCTTGGCAGGACATCCACTACCTATGACGGCTCTTCTTGGAGGTATGGCCACAATTCTGCATTACATAGAGTACAAATTAAAAGAGAGTTTTCGTAGAGGTTTAACTCTATTGCATGAATCAGATCATGAAAGAAGTGTAACCATTCCTAATGTCCTATAGCCTCCTGCTTATGAAGTATGGTGGACAACACACAGATAAATAAGACTCTACTCGACACGACTTCATAGACTTCCTAGGACACTTAAAACTCTATGCTCCGATACCAAGTTTGTCACGCCCCGAGAGGGTACCATAGACGTGGTTGGCACTTAGAGGCTATTGGTAGTTCTCAAGAAAACCATTTGACCTCATCACATACATCTATTTAGTATATATGACTCAGAAAACTCAGTGGAAGACTAAAGATAAGAGTGGTCAATCTATAACTCAAATATCATATTAAATAAATACGCAAGTACGAAAGAAACTAGCTTAACAAGTCTCAACATCAATACTCGACTCTAGTCTATGAAGCCTCTATCACTATCAAGTGATGCTAATGACAGACCCATGGCTACCTCAAAATAAAATAAAGCTGACTCAAGTCTAACTCTAATAAGCAAGATGAGAATAATTGCAATGATCCTCCGAAGTAAAGGAGGCTCAATAACTCAACTGAAATGCTCAGATTCTCAAAGATGCGCCTGTTGACGATCTCTAGTACCTGCCTTTGAATACTAAAATGATGCACTCCGAAGGGGATGTCAGTACGTAGAATGTACGAGTATGTAAAGTGTCTTAATGAAACAGAAACAGGTAGAATAATATAAAAGTAACATCAACTCAGAATATACTCAATCATAATGTCAAATGTCTATCTAAAGCAAGAATATATAGTAGATAAGTAACCCATCAACCAATAAAACATCATCAATCAACTCAACTCAACTCAATGGAACTCAACTCAAAGTACTCAAGCTGAGAACTTTTTGGGAGTTTCTCTTATCGGACAACAATCACTTATAAGCCAGTGATTTTACAACAATCCCGCTGATGTTGCCACAGCCATTCCATACTTGCAAGGTAAGGAACGAATCGGATCAACAAGGGGGTCTAGTTTCTCAAGTTTGTTGTTGTTTCAAGGACTTCAACTCAAAAGGGACCCTCTGATGTTATGGTTCAATCCTCACCTACACTTAGCGACGTAGTTAATGAGTGTGAGTTGGACTTACTCTTACTCATTTCGGTGCTCGATACTCCTCCCAAGATGCAATACTCATAAGACTATCCATCTTAATCTATCATCTCAATTAGTCTCATAAGGACTCTCATTATCTCATCAGCTCTATCTCAATTGGGCCTTCTAGCCTTTCATATCAATCATCTTATCAACGCAACTCTTAATCAATCTCTCAAAAAGCTTATACTAATCATTAGGGGAACAATAGATTAGACAAATCATTAGAGTTTATTTATGAATGCTCACAGGACTATGAAGTTCTATTATCCTATCATCATGCTCACATCACAATCACAAGCAATATTCTCAAATCAAGGCTTTAGAGTCAATTTCCTAGGTTCATTCATGCAACTTTTATAAAATATCATACAGGGTTTTATGTGGTAACTCATGAAAAGTATTTAATCAGTAAAATTAAGTTTATGATGAGCATCAACATATGAAAATACATATAATGTATAATTTACAAGAAAACATTCATGGAAAAACATGCATAGTGACTCAATACAACTCAATACATACATTTATCAATCTCTCTCCATCAAGGTGCACATGGAAGAACAATTCCATGTTTTAGTTTAGCCTTACATACTTGGTGTGAAGCTTTTTGATGATTAACCTCAAAGAATTCTCCTCGAACTCCTCAATTCCTCTTTCCTATTCTCTACTCTTTAGCCTAGTGTTTTTCAAGAACTTAGAAAGGACTTAGAATTGGATTTAAAATTCTTTTATGCTCAAAATGACCCATTTAGATCGTGTTTTAAGTTTAGGACGGTTGAAAAAAGTCTGGAATGCCCCTCATGAAAAACTGAAAAAAAGTTTGTCTTGGAACATAGGGTCCGCAATGCGGACTTGTAATATTTTTGATATTTTTCATCAAAATTCTCCAAATGAGTTTTCTAATCTTGTAGAAAATTTTTGGACAAAAGTTAAGTGTTGGTCTGCGTCAGGTGCGCATCACACACCTGTTGCGCACCTTCACTAGAATTTGTTTTCGCATCAAAAAATTATCTTTTGATCCGATTCCTCTAAAAATTAACTGGGACCGCTGTCGCAGTCAATTTTTCACGCTGATCATATATCTAGCCTTGGATTTGCCATCGGAGCCTGAAAAGATGCGTTATGCGCATATCTCTCCTCTAGGGATATTTTGATAATTTTATCGTTTCTCATGTTTTCGATTCAATTATTTCCTAATTCCATCTAGGGATTTATGATTTCATATTGGACTACTTTCATTATGCATTATTCTCATAATTTGGAATTGAATTACCCATGAATTAATGTTAATTGTATGATTTTAATGATAAATTCAAGTAAATTCTCTACAATGTTATTTAGGGTTTATGAATTTCATTATAGGTTCTTTTAATTATGACTTCAATTGATGTTGTTCTTTATGATTACCCATTATTTCATTAACTTGCATGTTTTAAGTTAATTTGTGATGAACCCATATAAATTACCCTAGTTTCACTATGAACTGTGATTATGAATGTATAAGGCCATCCATCAAGTTTCATGAAAGTATTCAATTATGATTTATGGAAGTCCCTTAAAGAATGAATAAAAGATAGTAAAAGGATTCTCTCACCTACTCATGGTTTCAAGGTGCGATAAGGAAAATTCTCACATTGATTGAATCACCAAGACTTTAATGAGCTACTCTATAAGTATAATGATTTAATAGCTTCAAATTTACGATTAGCTTATTAAATTATGATTACTATTCCATTGGGATTTGACTTAGCATCAAGAGGAGTTGAGGTGGGATTCAGTTTAGAAGACGAAGGAGCTTCCCAACAGTGGCGGATGCAGAACTTTTATCGTGAGGGTTGGAAATATAAAGAAGTAAATATGTGAAGTAATAGGATCAAAGAAAAATGTGGTGCTCGCTAAATTTTAACCCGTCTTATTATGTTCTTTTAATTTTTATCTTTATACTATCGAACGTTCTTAAAAAGATATTGTGCCTTTTTTAACTTTCAATTTGTAGTGTCCTACTTTATTTCAAATCTTTTATTGTTTTTTCCATTTGAGTTAATACCTCTTAGAAGAACACAAAATTCTTAAAAAGATATAAAAATAAAAAGTATTGAACAACATCAATATTAATTTGTCAAATGATATCAATATAGTTGCAAAGACAAGTTATATAACTCGATAAAATACATTATAAAAGTTGACAAAATATAAGAATCTTGTGTATGTAAAATTAGTTAAATATAAAAATATTTTAAACAAGCGTGACATAGAGCGTATAAAAAGAGATATGCATATTGTGATATTCTTTATTTAGTATAGCTTAGAGGCATCTTAAAGTTCAAAATCAATAAGAATTACCGAAATTTAGGTATGGCTTTAAACTAGTACTGAGAGCATAAACAAAGAGTGAATTGAAGTATTTTTTTATTTCAATTCTATGAAAAATTTGTACGTAATATTCGAGCTCAATATTTATACTTGAGAAAATAGAAAAGGGCTAACTATCAAGTACTTCCTTCATCCTAATTTATATACCACCTTTCAAATTTGAAGAATCGAACAAGGTTTTCTTTAATCATAATTTTTCATATATATTAAAATAGTTTTTTAATTTATCAACTATTGTTGCTTATAGGACTTTTTATATAATTTTGAATATGTAAATTTTATTCAAAAACATAAAAATGTAATGCCCAAATTTATGATCAAAATGAAATTGTTTGACTTTTAAAATTTGAATGATGCTACATAAATTGAAAAAAAAATTAAAAAAATAAAAATAACATATAAATGTATTAACTAAAATAAAAAAGATACACAAAACTAAAATTTTAAAATTGTATGCCCAATTGCTCATTAAAGAGGAGATGGAAAACGATAAACTTCATGCTCATGAAAAATGAGAAAAAAAGTGAAAAGGGATGAGCAAAGACTGTCACGACCCGAGCCTAGGGCCTAGACGTGACTGGTGAATAGGGAACCCAAAGAACCCCATACAAGCCTCATAGTATATCATTACACATCCTTGATCGCGGAAGCAATTAAAATATCAATAAGAGACAACATAAACAAGGGGAAATTGAGACTAAGTCAACGAGAGAGAAAGAAGAAGTAATACTTAAATATCATAGATGAATCAAAGTTCAAACATAATACACCACTTGTCCAATAACACCTCTAAATATAGATATTTAACGGGGGCCAAGACAAGCAACCGGGCTCACCCTCATAGTGAAAATGACAATAAAGAAAAGAGTATCAGTACATAGCATAAGAAATATAGAACAACATCCCCGGAATGGAGGACTCAACAACTAGCTTGAGAGACAATCGAACTAGCCACATGGAGGAGGAGAATATTGGTTCCTACATGGTAACATCATGTAGGCATAGAGTATGCATTAGCGCGTTTGAATTTACTAAGTATTTAGGATGCAATGCAACAAGAGATAGGTAACATAGGCAAAGTGCATAATCATAATCAATAGATAGCATAGTAGCAATATGACATGTATGAATGATGTTTGAAGTAAAACATGCTTATATAGAATATATTACATAGATAACAAGAGACCATCATTATAGACCAAGCAACTAGTACTCGGAATCCAAGGCTTGGAACCCCCTTGGTAGTGATCGAGGTACCAACCCCTCAACAAGGTTAATGGACTTAACACCCTCCATCAAAGTGGTCAAAGTACAATCCCCTCAATAAGGTTAATAGACTTAACACCCTCCATTGAAGTGGTCAAGGTACCAACCCCTCAACAATGTTAATGGACTTAACATCCTGCATCAAAGTGGTCAAGGTACCAACCCTCCAACAAGGTTAATGGACTTAACACCCTCCATTAAAGTTGTCAAGGTACCAACCTCCCAACAAAGTTAATAGACTTAACATCCTCCATTAAAGTGGTCAAGGTATCACCTTCCCTCCTCCCCCCTAACAAGGTCAATGGACTTAACACCCTCCATTAAAGTGGTCAAGGTACCAACACCCCAGCAAGATTATGGTCAATATGTAACACTATAGAAGCTTATCATGAAATTAACACATATGTAACATATTTTCATCATCATAAAGTCATATATCTCATATGCAAGCTTTAGGCCTTCAATAACTCAAGAATCATAAAATCAGACATTTTGTCAAACACTTGGTGGGTTTGTAGTGCTAGTGTAAAACTATGCAATTCAAGAGTGAAAACATGCAAGTAAATCCAATGTAAAACCATCAATCAATACTTAGTATCACCCTCAAGCAACATACGTCAAAATTCTTCATCAAGTCTCACAATAGATCTTTAGTCCATAGCTCAAAACATGTTAAAACAATCACAATTTCATAAACCCCAACATAGTGTGTAATGAATTTCTTAATAAATAAGAGCCATGAGTAAATCAACTCTAAATCATGCAATAAAAGGTAAAAGGAGGCTTGGATATCATGAGTGAATGGAACCCATGAAATAAACCCACATATCTTAGCTTTTGGAGAATCCTTGAAGAAGATTGGAGATGGAGACTTGAAGCTTGAGAGGAAATCCTTAGATCCGGATGAGTTTTGACACTTAAATTTAGGAGATGAAATATTGTCTAAGTGTTTGAGAGAGTATTTGGGAATGTCTTGGATGATATGAGGGTAAAATATAACTAAGTATAGGTATTTTTACGTATGGGAGGGCTTAGCCCAAGACCCAAAGGCCTTGGACCGGACAACAAAAACTGGACAAAAATAACACAGGGGCATGTCGCGCTATGAACACGCACTACACACTGGAATTTGACACTTTAAAATTTTGGATTTTGCTCTAAAATTTGGGTTAGACCCATTTTCCACTCAATTTTACCCCCCTGAACAAGAATATGAAGTCGGATTTTCAAAATAACGCACGAATTATTAGATATATGGAAATTACGATTCTGGACACTTTCGAGGCACAATTTCGGACACTTTTTGGGTTCATTTCAATATCTTCCCCTTGGGAACATTCATCCCCGAATGTAAAATAAATGTACAGGAGAGACATTAAACAAGATAATTCCAGCCCACACAAGAATGCAACAATGCACTTAAACATCATTTCAAAAATCTCAACATAAGTGTAAAATCATCATGAACTTATCAATTTAAACATGAATGCATGCAATGACGTGAGGGATGAACTTAAGACATGAAATCATATGAAGGTATCAGTTGCTATCTTAGGCTTGAATAGAGTGAAGGAGGTACGGAATGCCTTTTTGTTTTCGCTTCGGCTCCTCGAAAGACACTCTAGACTTGACGATCCTTCCAATGGACCTTGATGAACACCACATCCTCACAAATCAGCCCTTACTCACATCCACCCCACTTCTCCATCGGACCTTCTCATAAGTCAACACATCCTCCACAAAGTCCAAACCTCAAGATTTCTATAACACTTGAATCACCAACATACCTCCTCAACCTAGAAGCATGAAGAACCGGACAAACCCATAACTATAACACTAGGAATTTCCAATCTTTAAGCAGTCTTACCAATCCTCCTCTACACTAAACTCATTTGTCAACCTTAATCACACATAGCCCACTTAGTACCATAAACCACCATCTCCCCCTTGGGAGACAACCTCCACCTTATCCTCTTTCACCCTAAGTCTCCATCTCTAATAAGGCGAAATCAAGACTTTGCTTAAACTAGACCTCTCCAACCAAAGAATATTTGGAACCATCAAGAATACTACACCACCATGCTCAACTTCATCCAACTTAATCCCCAATCTAGCCAAACGATAGACCGTTCAAGTCACCTCTTTGCCACCACCATCAACATATGTTAGTCTACTTAGAGCACTGACTACAATATTAGCCTTATTGTTAAAATAATGCACACTCATATCATAATCCCTAAGGAGTTCTAACCACCTTCTTGTTATCCTCAATCCCACCTACCATATTTAGCAACAACCGCAATCTCTCAAGACTTACATCACTACCCCCAAAAGGGTTCACAAGCTCTAAATAAATTATGTTCCACCACTAGAGGCCACCATAAACATGTCAAGGTAGGGTTTTAAGACCCTATTCATGAAATGCACAAACCTAGCCAGTGCATAAGTCAACCAAACAACTCCAACTATACTCTATATGCTCACTACTAATCCGAAAAGACATTTAGGGATGTCACCTATCCTCATCCTCACTTGGGGAACAAAACCCAAATCAAAAATCAATCTTAGAGAAGTGACTAGCCCATTGTAGTTCACCAAATAAACCATCCACCCTAGTCATCATATCACAACCTTACGGGTCCTACACTCATTGGAAGCATGCTATACAAGTAGCCAAACTACCTCAAGACCTCTAATCCAACAAACTAAGTCCATCCAAAATCACAAGACAAGACCCTATGCAATAGGAACATGAACAACCCCTAAACCTTTCTAGCAACAATAGACCCATATAACCACATCCTACTAGTAATAAAAGGAACAATGAAAAGAAAGTAACCCCCAAAACTATCAAAGCATACATAACAACATCAAGAAAAGCCTTTAACATAATGGTGGCATTATCGAGCACCTCTTCCCCTCTTTGCCTTCTTTGAAGAGCGTAGAACCAATTATCTCTTGGAGAGTCCCCTTGATCAACATCACCAACTCTACCCTTTTTGTGCCTATGAGGACAATCTATTATATTGTGACCCTCCTCTCCACCACCATAACAAGCATTGGTTTTCTTCAAGCACGGGTCATCATGGCGCCTACCACACTTTGGTCACCTATCATAAATTACCATACTACCACTACCTTTGGAGCTTTGGAACTTTTCTTCACCATGGGCCCTTTTGGCCTCCTTACCACTCCTCTTCCTCAACTTTTCCTCCTCCATTTGTTTGAAATAGGTCATCAAGCGGGCCAAATCCATGTCACTAATCAACATAGCCAACGACACTCCTTACTCACCAAGTCGGATACTCCCATCACGAATTTACTCATCCTAGACCTTGGGTCGGCCACCAATTAGGGAGCATACTTTGAAAGTTGATTGAACTTGAGGGCATACTCCCTCATACTCAAGGAACCTTGTTTTAAATTCATGAATTCTACCATCTTAGCCTCCCTAAGTTCAAGTGGGAAGAACCGATTAAGAAAAATCACCTTGAACTCCACCCATAGAACCACATTGTCAACCCCTTCTCTTTCTTCCATTGATTAAACCATAGTTGTGCAACCCCCTTGAGTTGGTAAGCTGCTAACTCCGCCTTTTTCTCCGACCTAACACCTATGATAGCCAAAACCTTATAGACCTCATCATTGAACTCTTGAGAGTCCTCATCAATCTTTGACCCATAGAATATCGGCGGATTCATCCTCATAAAGTCTCTCACCTGAGATGCCTGAGTAGGAGCATGAGGGGTTTGGGCCCCTTGGTTGTCTTGGTTAGCCACAACTTGTGTAAGTACGATGAGAGCAACCCAGATTTATTCATGAACTGGTCCCACATCTTGAGGAGCTTAAGGAGCGGGAGGAGCTGGTTGCTCCTTGGGGATGCAAGCTCTTCTTCCTCTTGTGTTAGGCATGATCTAACATATCAAAGAACAACCGTTAGGGGGAAAAACTTACTTTAACTCTATAGCATGACTTAGAACTTGAAGAAGGGAAATATTTCCTAAAACGTCTCATAGCCTCTCACTCATAGTTGTGGTGCACAATACAACCATGAATAAGACTCTAATCGACGCGGTGTGTTGGACTTTGAGGATCTAACAACCTAGTGCTCTGACACCATCTTTGTCACGACCCAAGCCTAGGGCATAAACGTGACTGGTGAATGGGGAACCTAAAGGAACTCCAAACAAGCCTCATAGCATGTCATTACACATCCTTGGTCGCGGAAGTAATTAAAATGCCAATAAGAGACAACATAAACAAGGGAAAATTGGGACTAAGGGAGTGAGAGAGAAAGATCAAGTAACACTTAAATATCATAGATGAGTCAAAGCTCAAACATAATATACAAATTGTCCAACAACACCTCTAAACATAGATACTTAACGGGGACCAAGAGACAACCGGGATCACCTTCATAGTCAAAGTGGCAATAAAGAAGAGAGTATCTATACATAGCATAAGAAATATAGACCAACGTCCCCGGAATAGAGGACTCATCAACTAGCTTGAGAGACAATCGAACTAGCCATGTGGAGAAGGAAGATGGCCAAATGGAGTTTTGGTTCCTACATGGTAACATCATGTAGATATAGAGTATGTGTTAGTGCATTTGAATGTACTAAGTATATAGGATTCAATGCAACAAGAGATAGGTAACGTAGGTGAAGTGCATAATCATAATCAATAGATAGCATAGTAGCAATATGACATGTATGAATGATGTTTAAAGTAAAACATTCTTAGAAAGAACATATTTCGTAGATAAGAAAAGACCATCATCATAGACCAAGCAACTAGTACTCGGAATCGAAGGCTTAGCACCCCCTTGGTAGTGATCGAAGATTAATGGACTTAACACCCTCCATCAAAGTGGTCAAGGTACCAACCCCCCAACAAGGTTAATGGACTTAACACCTCCATTAAAGTGATCAAGCTGCAAATCCACCAACAAGGTTAATGGACTTAACACCCTCCATTAAAGTGGTCAAGGTACCAATCCCCCAACAAGGTTAATTGACTTATCACCCACCATTAAAGTGGTCAAGGTACCAACCCCGCAACAAGGTTAATGGACTTAACACCCTCCATTACAGTGGTCAAGATACCAACTTGTCAGGCCCAAAGTCTCGTTAAGGCGGAATGGCACCCATTGTCGATAAGGCTCGGGAGAACCAACCTATATCCATATGCTTCCTATATATATCATAAAGGATATCTACACTCAATATGCTTTTAAGAAAGTAAACAGTAATAACAAGCCAAAAGGAAATACATATGACTAGGCCGTTAGGGCCACGTTGTCTAAAGTACGAGACATGACCACACTTTAATTTACATAGTCTACAAAGCCTCTAGATAAGAAAAAGTATCTGATAAGGGTTGGAACATGCCCTGCATCGACTAACTATATAATACAAAATATAAGATCTAGAAACACAAAGCTCCGAAACAACCTGGATCTTGGTAACAACAGCTGGATATCTTGTACTCCTACTGGAGAGAGCTACTAGCACCTGTACCTGCAGCATAAAATGCAGGTCCTCCATAAGGGACGTCAGTATGAGATAATGTACTAAATATGTAAGGCAAGAAATACTGTATATAAAGTAACAACTCAAATGAAACTATGCACTGGTGTAGGATAAGAGACCACATTTAGTTATACAGTGAGATCATGTACTTTATGTTCTTTTTATTACTTTACTTTTACTGTATAATCTGTACACAGCATGTAATACAAATGACCAGTTGGTCAGTGGTAAATCTATATCGGGATCAGCCTGGCTAGGATTTTCCTTTCACCCCTTGGGCTACCTCCCATGATAGGATCGACCCTAGCTAGGTGATTTTTCCACCCCTCGAGTTACCACCCATCAATAAGCAATATACTTTACTTTTCAATTACCTTTGAGATGATTCTTTTGGTGGTCATAATATTAGAGCTGTAGGATTGTAGATGTAGCATGTGGCATGTAAATAATCATACAAGACAATATGACAATGAAAAGATTACGTTACACAAATAATAAAATGCGTATGAGATGAAACAACTCGTGAACTTTATTTAGCAACAAAAACCCATGTAACTTGGTATCCACATATGTATGCGATTTGAAGGTGACTGTGTGGGAGCATATGAACATGTGAAAGAGTGGAGACACGGTTAATAGTTGTGTCAGAATTGGTAAGTGCCTTTATGTGCCATGGAAGAATCTAGATTTCATGCCAAGTAATACAAAATCGAGTAGCCTTATATACCTCGTTGTACGACCTCACTATTACCTCGAGATAACCTTCCTTTCCTCCAAATATTTATATATAATATAGTAGGTGATAAAACTAACATTAGAAACTAATAGATACATCTTGGCAGCCCAATCTCATAAAAAAAATAACACACGGGCAATAACCGTGTAATTATCAACCCGTGCGTATTCTTTCGATCTTTCCACCTCTAATCATATTTTTTAATATACATTCTCATACACATATCATGTGCATCCTATTTTAATTTCATAAAAGTTTCACAACTACATATAATAATTATACACAATAAGTAGGCGACATAATATTACATCGTTCGCTACACTTCGAAGTCAACAATCCCAAATCTGTTTTAACCTCAACCAAACTGTATATAACATACTTACACATAAGGCTAGCTTTATATCAGTCCAAAAATAGTCCCAAAGTCGATGGAGGTCGCGGAACAACAATTCCCAACTACTAGCCCATAAGTTCCTACTAAGAACACAATTGCAATATCATACGAGAACTCACTTTTGTGGACCGTAAAAATGGTGCAACAACCTTTATAAATTATTATAGAACCAAGAATCATTAATAATAGTAGCCTCCCTTCGTAACTAATCCAACCAAAAAGAGAAAAGCTTCCAAATAAACAAGAAAAATATACAACAACTTTTGGAACACAAGCTGTCCAGCAATTTCAGCAAAGGTATAATCATCTTAGTCTCTTGTTTTTCATAAGAAAACCATACTAAACACATCAATATTCTTACTTACCTTTATCTTCAAGGTGTAGGGCTTCTCCAAGAACCCTAAAAGTCTCCTTGTGGCTACTTAGCAAAGCTGAGAAAGAGTAAAGAGAAACCTTATGAAAGCTGATTTTCTTTTCCAAGTTAAAAATGACTTAAAGATGCTGACTTTTAAGCCCTTTTAAAGGGACTCTTTGGCCGAATTTCTCTTGAGATTTTGATCACATCTTAACACATATAATCAAGTTGGTGATACAGCAGCTTGGCCCTTTAAGTTGGGCCTAAATGGGTCTCAAAATTGATGGGTCTTTGCTATCCATTTTCCTAATTTTCTTCACTTAGTTTGGGCCCAAATCAACAAGTGAATTGTGAATGTACTTGGGCCCTTTTTATTATTCATATTGGGCTTTGAGTATTATCCATTTATGATTCTAAAATGTAGGTAAAGTTACACCCTTAACACGGACTCGGACAGATTCGGCATCGGGCCTCGTCTCCGCCTAGTTAGCAAATTTAAGCTAAGAAAGTAGGTGACTCACCTGCTAGCTTCCTAAACTCTGCAAGTACCACAATTCTTTCACTTTGTTTAGGGTTGTGATCTCTTCAATTTGACATAAAACTTGTGTACACTCGATCCTCTTAAGCGTTAGACGCACATATCGCCCTCTAATATGAGATTCAAGCGCTTTTAAAAATAGGCGTTAACTTGACCAAATCATATCATGTTTTATTTGTATAGAACTAGTACATATAAGATGTAGGGTGTTACACAACCCCTCCAACAAGGTTAATGGACTTAACACCCTCCATTAAAGTGGTCAAGGTACCAACCCCCCAATAAGGTTATGGTCAATATGTAACACTATAGAAGCTTATCATGAAATTAACACATATGAAACATACTTTCATCATCATAAAGTCATATATCTCATATGACAAGCTTTAGCCCTTCAACAACTCAAGAATCGTAAATCGGACATTTTATCAAACACTTGGCGGGTGTGTAGTGCCAGTGTAAAACCATGCAATTCAAGAGTGAAAACATGCAAGTAAATCTAATGTAACCATTAATCAATACTTAGTAACACCCTCAAGCAACATACATCAAAATCCTTCATCAAATCTCACAATAGATCTTAGGTCCATAGCTCAAGACATGCTAAAATAATCACAATTTCATAAACCCCAAAATAGTGTGCAGTGAATTTCTTAATAAATAATGCCCATGAGTAAATCAACTCTAAATCATGAAATAAAAGGTAAAAGGAGTCTTGGATATCATGGGTGAAAGAAACCCACATATCTTAACTTTTGGAGAATCCTTGAAGAAGATTGGAAATGGAGACTTGAAGCTTGAGAGAAATCCTTAGATCCTAATGAGTTTTGAGACTTGAATTTAGGAGATGAAATATTGTCTAAGTATTTGGGAGAGTATTTGGGAATGCCTTGGATGATATACTGGTGAAATATGACTAAGTATAGGTATTTTCACGTATGGGAGGATTTAGGCCCAAGACCCTTGACTAAGTATAGGTATTTTCACGTATGGGAGGCTTAGGCCCAAGAGCCAAAGGCCTTGGACCAGACAATAAAAACTGGACAAAAATAATACAGGGGCGTGTCGCGCCACGAACATGCACTACACACTAGAATTTGACACTTTAAAATTTCAAATTTTGCTACGTTTTTCTAAAATTTGGGTTAGACCCATTTCCCACTCAATTTTGCCCCCTGAACAAGAATATAAAGTTGAATTTTCAAAATAACGCACTGATTTTTAAATATATGAAAATTATGATTTTGGACACTTCTGAAGCACAATTTCTGGTACATTTTGGGGTCATTTTAAAGACACTGCTTCTTAAAAATGAAAAGACGAGAGAAAAAAACTTTGAAAAGCTAACAAAATATGACGTGTAGGGTAATTGAACTTGCAACCTCAATGAATAGTTGAACACCCTCAACCATTGAGCTACAATTTCTAAGTGCACTTAGGGGGTTTATTTATGTATCATATATTCATAATATTCAGATTTAATTTTGTATATACAATGTAATTATCGACTGAGAGGGTTCAGATGAACCCCCTCCCTTCCACGTAAATCCCTTTTGCTTCCCAGGGAATGCCAGTAATAGTCTCTAATCCAAAACAGTATGCCGTCGTAGGTTTGCCTTATTGGCCTAGCTAGCGGATCCACATATAGTTCATGATGTTAAAGATTCTCATGGAGTCTACTTGACAAATTTTCCTATCTCTTCTCGATATGAGAGTTCCATCAGATTTCATATTATAGTTGGCATGGTTTTATTGTCGATTAAGGTTGATATTCCACAAAATGACTATGTTTATTTTCATTCTTTTACTAGTAATGCATTGAACATGTGTTTTATGAATTTCATCTTATGCTTTACTTGATTATTGGTCTTGCATCTCATGACACATGTTCCATGATTTCTCATGCTTCTTTATACATATTGATTGCATACTTAGTACATCCAAAGTACTAACACATACTCGTCTTGCCTACATTGTATTATAATATAAGGGAGGACAACCACCCTACATTCACACTCATGGCTAGGAGAGTAGCTGATCTTTTGATTGGTGAATCCTCATGTTCCAAAGGTGAACCATTGAGTTTATATTTTATTATTTTGTTGAGAATATATTATCATTTACTTTCAATTTTTTGGTGAGGTAGAAGATTCTCCTATTGCCATGCCTATGTTTGTAGAGGCATTTTTAGACATCATACTATAAGTCCTTTTATTCGAGTGTATTACTTTTGCTTTGTTCTACTGAGATTCTCTAGAAACTTTACTTTCTCTTTTTGTATTGTCTTTTAAATCTATTGTTACTTTATATATGCTTATGAATACTAAGAGGCTTGATTAGTATCTTTTGGGGCTTTAAATGACTGTGTCATACCTAAGGCCTAGTTAGGGTCGTGACACTGAGTTAGCTAGGGCTTATCCTAGTTACTCATCTATGACCTAGAGAGTTTTAGACAAATGATATAATTGGAGTCTATGGCATCTTTAAACTTTTCCTTTCAAAGTTTGAGACTGTTAGACTTTATTAATTCATTTTGTATTGTTTTATATTAATTCATTATGCATTGTTTTATATCTTGATGTCTTTACTTACCTCATGTATGCAATGAATGCTAAGAGGCTTGGTTGTAGTCCTCAATATTCTAATCGTCGTGTCATGTGTAAGCCTAACTTGGGTCATGACATGGAGTTCATACTTTTAAGGTAATATAGATATAGATATATATTATCTTAAAGCATGAAACTTGAATGTTAAGTAACTATATTACCCTAACTTAAAACATTCAACTTAGTATATTTTTTATATTTTATATTATATTTATATTAAAAGTACACAGTTTTCAAATTGAAGGGTTATGACTTTTTGAAAGAGTTGTGACTTTTCGATGAGTTGTGACCTTTTTAAAAAGTTGTAACTTTTTGGGAGGATTGTTATTTTTATAGCAAGGGACAATAAAAAGTGTATTATACTACCCTTTTGTTGGCTATGTATAAAAGAGTTTCCTCACATTTTTAAATTATGATCTTTATTAGTTTTCTATTCTTCTTCATCTTCTTAAAACACCCAATTTACTATATCTTATATATTTTTATATTTAATTACTCTCTCTGTGTGTGTGAAGTGTGTGTGTGCGCGCATTTGTGGCTTTTTCAAAAAGTCGCGACTTTCCTCGATTAGTTGTGATCTCTCTAAAGGGTTATGACTCTTCTAACAAGCCACAATAAATATATGTTCATACTGTCCTTTATTAGCTATAACTGGTGAAATGTCCTCACATTTTTAACCTACGAATTCTCTATGTTTTAAAC
The DNA here is from genome assembly GCA_011800125.2 of Solanum clarkiae. NCBI lineage: Eukaryota > Viridiplantae > Streptophyta > Magnoliopsida > Solanales > Solanaceae > Solanum > Solanum clarkiae. The sequence continues at coordinate 25,196 of JAABOM020104506.1, forward strand.
TCTTCACTTTTTAAAAAACCCAAATGTGATTTGCAAGTTAATTCAAAGTTTAACAGACTTTAAACACCTCCAAGCATTAAATTACTATAATACCCCCCTCCCCACAACTAAAATCACTCAATTTAGTATACCTTCTATTATTTTGATTTGTATTTATTTATATTATATTAAAAGCAGAAACACAATAAATACAACAATAACTTAACAATGAATTAGAGGGGAGGGAGGAGAAGATATATTCAAGAGATGTAATTAAGAGATTTAAAGACTGATTTTTTTTTTTTAAGAAAAAAAACATATCACAATTAATTTTAAGAAAGGAAGAAAAAAAAGATAAATGTAACTGGAGACTATATAGAGGTATTGCATCAACTTACCTATATCTAGCTTTT
>JAABOM020104525.1:0-25584 GCA_011800125.2 Solanum clarkiae
GAATAAAAACGTAAACAATATATAACTATCTATAATCTAAAAATATTTGAACTTCTATTTATTAGATGACAAAACACTATTAATCATTTTCAAGTTTGATTCTTTTATGAATCGTTGGTTCATTAATTTCATCTTCATTTTGTTTGGTCTTTCTCATTATTGTTGTTGAATTTATTTCTTCTTCTATGAGAATTACACTGGCTTTTTTTAACTTCTTGTACTTCTCTGCAATAAAGCATCTTCCAGCTCAATCACCTCCATTTTTAGATCAAGTTTGATAAGAAATGTGAATTCTTTTTGCACAATTAGCATCTATTTATGATAAAATGTGGATTCTTCTTTCTGTAGGAAAAAAATATTGTATTAGTTAGAAAAAATTGATCTGTTGAGAACCTCTTTAATTGTAACACCCCCGTGAAATGACGAAAATACCCCTAGACTTGACCTTGCATGTAACGTATCTTTCTTTACTTCGTTTACAAATTCGAGACCGGATTTACGATCAGTGTGAAAAATCGAGTCGAAAAATGGTCTCGATTCGACAAAAACTCGAAAAAACGCGAATTATTTTTTTCAAAAAAATTTCAGAAACAGTGAGGGTCAGCGTCCTTTCCGCGACGCGGAGTTGCACAGTGAGGGTCCGCGTCCTCTCCGCGACGTGGAGAGAATGCGGAGCTACACTTAGTGTTTTCCAAAATTTCGACGAAAAGCTGAAATTTGCGAAAAAAGTGAGATTTTACCCGAGTGCGCGTCGCGCACTAGTGCAAGCCGGGGCCAGTTTTCCTCCTTTAAATTGGGAGGGGTAAAATTGACTTTTTTCACACCCCATATCCTAAATTAATCTGTTTTAAAGCCCAAATAAGTCCTAAAAAATGTTCTTTTCACTTTCATTCGCTCATTCAAACCCTCCCAGTAGCATCCAAGCGTAAAGAAACACCAAGATTTCTCCTCAAGTTTTCAAGAATTTCTTTCAAGGTATGTAAGGCCACTCAAAATTCATTATTTTTTAGAATATTTTAGAAAAGTATGACTTAGTTTTCATTCCGAAAGTTTCAAGTTTTAATTTAGAATAATTTCATGAAAACCTTATAAAGTTTAGTAGATTTCCCTACGTATGCATAGCTTCTTGATTGAATGATGTTGATTCTTGATTCTTTAACTGTTATTAAAGTATTGATTTCAAGATTTTAAAGTATATATGATTTCTTGTGAATTCATGTGGGGTTCATGAACACCCATAAAGATTATAGTTCAAGACTAGTTAAAGAATGTCTTTCTTGAATTATTCTTGCATTCTAGCTAAGCATATCATATATTTTAAGAATCGTTTTCTTCAAGGTTTCTTGATACTCTAGTTGAGAAATCTAGTATGTCTGAAAGTACATGAAAGATACTAGTACAGTAATGTTAAAGATTTCAGTTGAGAAAACTAAGTAGTAAGCTGGGCTAAGTCCCCAAGAAAAACCAGATTTTCAAGAACTTATGATCATTTAAGTATGAGCTATGTAAGTGTTTTGGGAGTAGTATTGAGCACCGATATAGGTGAGAGTAGAATTAATTACTCAAACTCATAAACTGTGTAGCCAGTATTGGATAGGATCGTACCACAGTACCTTCCTCATTAGCCACTGAGATGGCCCAATTTCGGGATGGATCCACTCCCCTAGTTATTCGTCCCCTACTCTGGCAAAGTACGAGACGGCTCTGGAAGTGTAGGCAAGACGTTGTATCACCACAAAGCTCATAGTGGTGGTTGTCGGTTAGAGAAACTCTCTAAGCTAAGAAAATTATGTTTTGCTTACTATTTTCAGCATATTATTTTTTTAGCATGTTATTTTCAGTATACCAGCCTTTATGATTATTGCTAATTGATTATGTTTCTGAGAAGTATTTATGATATATTGTTTAACTATTTTAGCCATCTTACATATCGTACATTCCACGTACTGACGTCCTTAGGACTTGCATCATTTTATAATGCAGACGCAGGTGATAGAGTTCCTCAGCAGCACTTCGTTTAGAACTTGACAACTATCAGTTATTGGTGTGGACTCTTCTCAGTCTGAGGCTCCTATGTTCGTGTTATTTCATTTCAGTTTTTGCTTTAGTTTTGGCTACTTGGGGCTTGTCTCAGTAGCCCTTTCAAATAGTTTATTAGGGGTTCCATGGACCATGTATAAGTAGTTCAGTTTTAGTTCATTCAGACAATGGTTAAAAGTTTCATATTCAGCTTATACAGACAGTTTTAGATCATCTTATTGCTTTTATGGCTTTTTTCACTAGTATGAGTCTTCCGCTGAGTAAGTAGCCAGGCCAAGTGGTTCTTTTGGGACCAGCAATGGTTTCTGAGAGTCGGCCACGCCCAGAGTGTAGGCTCGGGGCGTGACAAACTTGGTATCAGAGCACAGAGTTCAAGCATCCTAGAAAGTCTATGGAACCGTCTCTAGTAGATTCTGTATTATGGTTGTGAAGTGCACCACATCTATAATAGGGAGGCTACGGACATTAGGAAGTGTCATCCTTTTCTTGTTATTCCTTGTCTCGTGTTTCAGAGTATATCTCTTTGAAATCCCTTCTAACTCATGTGTTCACACTGAGTTTTTCAGATTATGACTCCCCGCAAAGCTAATGGACCAGTCAGGGGCATAGGACGCCCAGCTAGAAGGTATACAAACCAGCCTGGCAGAATCCTTGAGGAACCCAGAGGTCCAACTGTGCCTGTGGAGCAGCCACAATAGGCAGACATTTCTAACGCTGAGCTTGGCCTGGCCATTCAGACTTTGGCTCAGGCAGTCAATAACCAAGGAGGTCGTCAGGGATATGGCAGGAATTATGGGGCGGATACCGCTAGAGTTCGTGAGTTCCTTAGGATGAACCCCCTAGAGTTCACGGGGTCCAGTGTGAAGGAGGATCCTGAGAACTTCATTGAGGAGCTTCAGAAGGTGTTCCAGGTGATGCGGATAGTTGATATTGAGCGGGTTGAGTTGGCTGCCTACCAGCTCAAGGGGCTAGTTAGACTCTAGTTTGACTATTGGAAAGGGAGTAAGGCAGAAGGGGCGCCAGTAATTACTTGGGCAGTGTTTGAGGAGGCCTTTCTGGGATAGTACTTTCCCAGAGAGATGAGGCAGGCTATGGTAAGAGAGTTTCTGAACTTGAAACAGGAGAATATGAGTATATGGGAGTACAGCCTTAAGTTTACTTAGCTATCCCGTTACACTCTAGCTATGGTGGCAGATATGAGGACTAGGATGGATCTCTTCGTGTCTGGGCTCTCTTGAATGACTAAAAGAGAGGGCAGGAATGCGATGTTGATTAGAGATATGGATATAACTCGATTGATGACATATGTATAGAAGGTGTAGGAGGAGAAGATGCAGGATAATGAGGATTTCAGGAGTAAGAGGGACAAGACATCAGGACAGGAGTCAGGCAAGAGAGGGACTGGAGGTGGAGGTCATTCATCCTTCCAGCCTAAGACAGCTGGACCAGCACCCTCATTCGCTAGTGCACCTGCACCAAGAGTCAGGAATAAGTAGGGATCACAGCACCGCAGATTCCCAGGCAGCCAGTCATAGGGTAACATAGCTCCGTCAAACCGCTATCCTACTTATGGTAAGTGTGGTAAGTCTCACCTTAGAGAGTGCCTTATGGGCATGAATGGTTGTTTCAAATATGGTCAGATGGGCATTCCTTGAAGGATTTTCCTATGGGGAAGCTGAATATGAGAGACATCAGATCACAGACTGTCTCTTCGACACCACAAGGGAAAACCTCACAGGGGTACTATAGCAGGGACAAGCGGGGGCACTAACCGCTTGTATGCCATGGGCACCAGACAGGAGCAGGAGAACTCGCCAGATGTGGTCATGGGTATGCTCAAAATCTGTATTCATGATGTCTACGCATTATTAGACCCAGGAGACATATTGTCTTTTGTAACCCCATATGTAGCTGTGAAGTTTGGGGTCAACCCAGAATGTCTTCTTGAGCCTTTCAGTGTTTCTACTCCTACTAGAGAGTCGATTTTAGCCCAAAGAATTTATAAGGGTTGTCCAGTCTCTGTTTATCATAAGATTATTGTAGCTGATTTGGTGGAGTTTGATATGGTAGAGTTTGATGTCATCCTAGGCATAGATTGGCTTCATGCTGGGTATACCTTCGTAGATTGCAGAACCAGAGTAGTCAAGTTTTAGTTTCCTAACGAACCAGTCTTAGAGTGGAGGGGTAGCTCAGTTTTTCGTAAAGGCCAGTTTGTTTCATATCTCAAAGCTAGAAAGTTAATCTCTAAGGGGTGTATATATCACCTAGTCAGAGTCCAGGATTCTCGTGTCGAGGCACCATCTCTTCAGTCTATTCTAGTTGTGAATAAGTTCCCAGAAGTTTTTCCCGAGGATCTTTCCGGAGTCCCTTCTGATAGGGAGATAGACTTTGGGATAGACACTCTTCTAGATACTCAGCCCATATCTATTCCTCCATACCGAATGGCTCCTTCGCAGCTAAAAGAGTTAAAGTTCCAGCTGAAAGACCTCTTAGATAAGGGTTTCATTAGACTAAGCATCTCACCTTGGAGTGCTCCAGTTCTTTTCGTGCGTAAAAAGGACGGTTCTCTTCAGATGTGTATATATTACCGTTAGCTGAACAAGATCACCATTAAGAACAAATATCCTCTTCCCAAAATTGACTTATTCAACCAACTTCAGGGTTCTACCTGTTTTTCCAAGATAGATCTTAGATCTGGGTATCATCAGCTTAAAGTTAGAGAGAAAGACATTCCTAAGACAGCTTTCAGAACCCGATATGGTCATTATGAGTTTTTAGTCATGTCCTTCGGGCTAACAAATGCACCAGCAGCTTTCATGGACCTTATGAACAGGGTATTGAGGCTGTACCTAGATATGTTTATTATTATATTCATAGATGATATTCTTATTTACTCTTGTAGTAGGGAGGAGCATGTAAACCATCTTAGAGTTATCCTTCAGACCCTTAAGGATCAACAGCTATATGCTAAGTTTTCTAAGTGTGAGTTCTGGTTAGAGTCTGTGGCATTTTTGGGGCATATTGTGTCTTGTGAGGGTATACAAGTTGATTCCTAAAAGATTGAAGTAGCGAAGAATTGGCTAAGGCCACAACTCCCATAGAGATAAGGAGTTTCTTGGGCTTGGGAGGGTACTACAGACGGTTTGTAGAGGGGTTTTCTTCTATCTCAGATCCCTTGACTAAGCTGACTCAAAAGAAGACTAAGTTTGAATGGTCAGAAGCTTATGAGAAGAGTTTCTAGGAGTTGAAGGCTAGGCTGACTACAGCCCAGTCTTATCCCTACCGGATGAGTTGATGATTTTGTAGTATATTGTGATGCTTCTAGAGTTGGCTTAGGTTGTGTATTAATGCAGAGAGGCAAGGTGATAGCATATGCCTCCAGACAGCTTAAGATTCATAAGAAGAACTACCCAGCTCATGATCTTGAGCTTGCTGCAGTGGTGTTTGTTCTGAAGATCTGGAGACACTATCTTTATGGTGGGCATATGGATGTATTCACGAACCACAAGAGTTTGCAATATGTGTTTGGCCAGAAGGAGCTGAATTTGAGACAGAAGAGATGGTTGGAGCTGCTGAATATCATCCAGGTAAAGCTAATATGGTTGCTGATGCTCTTAGCAGGGTGAACATGGGGAGCACAACCAATGTTGAGGATAAAAAGAAAGAGTTATCTAAGGAGGTCCACAGACTAGCCCGTTTGGAGGTTCAGATTGAAGATTCTGACGAACACGGGAAATTGTGAGAAATGAGTCAGAGTCATCCTTGGTGGTAGAAGTGAAAGAAAAGCAAGATAAGGATCTCATCCTTACCCAGTTGAAAGAAGATGTTCAGAAGTAGAAAATATTAGTGTTCTCAAAAGTGGGAGGTGGTGTCCTGAGATACCAAGGCAGGTTGAATGTGCCGAATGTTGACAACCTTAGAGATAGAATCTTGGCTGAGGCTCATAATGTCGGATACTCTATCTACCCTGGTGCAACAAAGATGTATGGAGATTTGCTAGAAGTCTATTGGTGAGGGCTATGAAGAAGGACATTGTAGAGTTCGTGTCTAGATGTCCAAACTGCTAGCAAGTTAAGGTTGAGAACCAAAGGCCTTGTGTTGCAGGCCAGAACATAGAGATTCCGGAATGGAAATGGGAGATGATTAATATGGACTTCATAACAGGCTTCCCTCGATCCTGTAGACAGCATGATTCGATATAGGTCATAGTAGACAGAATGACCAAGTCATCTCACTTCCTATCTATCAAGACGACTGTTACAGCTGAGGATTATGCCAGACTCTATCTTAAGGAGATTGTTAGGCTGCACGGGGTCCCTATATCCATTATTTCAGACAGAGGAGCCCAGTTTACAGCACAATTTTGGAAGTCCTTTCAGAAAGGCTTGGTACAAAGGTAAATCTTAGCACAACTTTCCATCCACAGACAGACGGTCAAGCTAAACGAACTATACAAACCTTGGAAGATATGTTGAGAGCTTGCGTGATAGACTTTAAAGGTAATTGGTACGATCATTTACCTTTGATTGAGTTCTCTTATAATAATAGTTTTCAGGCCAGCATACAGATGACACCATACGAAGCTCTTTATGGGAGAAGGTGTAGATCACCCATAGGATGGTTTAAAGTTGGCGAGGCAGGGTTGATAGGACCTGATCTAGTCCATCAGGCTATGGAAAAAGGGAAGGTTATCCAGGAGAGGCTCAAGATAGCCCAGAGTAGACAAAAGTCTTACACAGATGTTAGAAGAAGAGATTTGGAGTTTGATATAGGCGATTGGGTGTACTTGAATGTATCCCCAATGAAGGAATTGATGAGATTCGGGAAGAAGGGGAAGCTCAGCCCACCACATATTGGGCCTTACCATATTCTGAGAAGAGTGAATAGTGTTGCTTAGGAGTTAGAGTTACCAGCAAAGTTAAGTGCTATACACCTGGTGTTTCATACCTCCATGCTTAAGAAGTGCTTGGGAGATCCCTCTTTAGTTGTCCCGGTTGAAAGTGTTGGGATTAAGGACAATTTTTCATATGAAGAGATTCCGGTGCAAATATCAGACCGGCAAGTCCATAAATTGAGGACCAAGGAGATTGCTTCGGTGAAGGTTATGTGGAGGAACCAATTCGTGGAAGAAGCCACATGGGAAGCAGAAGCAGACATGAAGTACAAGTATCCACACTTGTTCATTGGCCTACATGAGGACTTTGAAGGTAACTTTCATTTTTCACCTTGAAGAATTATTTTTGTTAAGTTCGAGAATCATGTGTATTGAGCTAGTTTGTACGTATCATTATCATTCGAGGATGAATGATCCCAAGGGAGAGATATTGTAACACCTCCATGAAATGACGAAAATACACCTAGACTTGACCTTGCGCTTAACGTATCTTCCCTTGCTCCATTTGCAAATCTGGGACCGGATTTATGATCAGTGTGAAAAATTGAATCGAAAAATGGTCTCGACTTGACAAAAACTCAAAAAAATGCAAATTATTTTTTCCAAAAAAATTTTAGAAACAGTGAGGATCCACGTCCTCTCCGCGATGTAGAGAGAACGCGGAGTTGCACAGTGAAGGTCGCGTCCTTTCCACGACATTAAGAAAATACGGAGCTACACTTAGTATTTTCCAGAATTTCGATGAAAAGCTGAAATTTGCGAAAAAGTAAGATTTTACCCTAGTGCGCGTCGCGCACTAGTGCAAGCAGGGCCAATTTTCCTTCTTTTAATGGGGAGGGGTAAAATCGATTTTTTTCACACCCCATTTCCTAAACTAATCTGTTTTATAGCCTAAATAAGTCCATTCGCCTGTTCAAACCCTCCCATTAGCATCCAGGCATAAAGAAATACCAAGATTTCTCCTCAAATTTTCAACAATTCCTTCCAAGGTATGTAAGGCCACTCTAAATTCTTATTTTTAGAATATTTTAGAAAAGTATGACTTAGTTTTCATTCCGAAAGTCCCAAGTCTTGATTTAGAGTAATTGCATGAAAACCTTATAAGGTTTAGTAGATTTCCCTACGTATGCATAGCTTCTTGATTGAATGATGTTGATTCTTGATTCTTTAACTGTTATTAAAATATTGATTTCAAGATTTTAAAGTATATATGATTTCTTGTGAATTCATGTGGGGTTCATGAACTCCCATAAAGATTATGGTTCAAGACTAGTTAAAGAATGTCTTTCTTGAATTATTCTTGCATTTTAGCTGAGCATAACATATATTTTAAGAATTGTTTTCTTGAAGGTTTATTGATACTCTAGTTGAGAAATCTAATATGTTTGAAAGTACATGAAAAATACTAGTACGGTAATGTTAAAAATTTCAGTTTAGAAAGCTAAGTAGTAAGCTGGGCTAAGTCCCCAAGAAAAACCAGATTTTCAAGAACTTATGATCATTTAAGTATGAGCTATGTAAGTGTTTTAGGAGTAGTATTGAGCATATGAGTGAGAGTAGAATAAATTACTCAAACTCATAAACTATGTAGCCAATATAGGATAGAATCGTACCACAGTACCTCCCTCATTAGCCACTAAGATGGCCCAGTTTTAGGATGGATCCACTCCCCTAGTTATTCGTCCCCTACCACGGCAAAGTACGGGACGGCTCTGACAGCGTGGGCAAGATGTTGTATCACCACAAAGCTCATAGTGGTGGTTGTCGGTTAGAGAAACTCCCCAAGCTGAGAAAATTATGTTTTACTTACTATTTTCAGCATATTATTTTTTTAGCATGTTATTTTCAGTGTATCAGCCTTTATGATTATTGCTAATTGATTATATTTCTGAGAAGTATTTATGTTATATTATTTAACTGTTTTGGCCATCTTACATACCGTACATTCCACGTACTGACGTCCTTAGAACCTGCATCTTTTTATGTTGCAGACGCAGGTGACAAAGTTCCTCAGCAGCCGCTTCGTTGAGAACCTGACAGCTATCAGTTATTGGTGAGGCCTCTTCTCAGTCCGAGGCTCCTATGTTTGTGTTATTTCATTTCAATTTTTGTTTAGTTTTGGCTACTTGAGGCCTGTCTCAGTAGCCCTTTCAGACAGTTTATTAGAGGTTCCATGGACCATGTATAATTAGTTCAATTCTAGTTCATTCAAACAACGCTTAAAAGTTTCGTATTTAGCTTATACATACAGTTTTAGATCATCTTATTACTTTTATGGCTTTTTCTACTAGTATGAGTCTTCCGCTGAGTAAGTAGCCAGGCCAAATGATTCGCTTGGGACCAGAAATAGTTTTCGAGTGCCAGCCACGTCCAGGGTGTAGGCTCGGGGCGTGACATTAATCCACCATAAATTAATAAATACAAATTATATTATTTAATATGAAAAGAAATTAATATATTGAGAACCTTTTCGTCACAACCCAAAAATGAGCGTGATGGCACTTGCTCAATCCCACCAGAACAACCACCCAAGGATTGATTGTCACGTGTATAATCCGCTATTAATACAGAAAATTCAAAGAAATACAAGTCCAAACTATCTTTCTTCTCGAGTAGAATAAAGTATAGAAGAAATTAGGAACAAGAGAGCCTGACAGATGACAACATCTACCTCTCTAAGTCTCCTGGGAAGCCTCCGATGATCAAGGAGAATACTATTCAATGTCCGGGCTCACAATCTATACAAGTGTAGAAACAAGGGGTGAGTACCAAATACAACGTGGTACCCAGCAACAAAGTAAGTCTAATAGAATACACAAACTCCTTTCATCCCAATCGACCTCCATCACTACAAGCTACACCGAAAGTCAGTCCAGCCCAGCAACACATAATGATAAAGATAGTATTTCACAATATCAAAATTTCAGAGCACAAGCTACAACTCACAATAGATAACACAATCAATTACAAGAATGGCATCATGTTATACAAGAATATGCAATGTTGAGATGCAATGTTTATGCGATAATCGTCGGCAATGACCTCAGCATCACATCATCACTGATAATATCTCAACATCGCATCATCACCGATAAAGATCTCTGCATAATATTATCGCCGGAAAAGACCTTGGCATCATAAAAGATTTCAATATCATAATTTCACCGGCAAAGACCTGGGTGTCACAATATCACAAGTAAATATTTCAACATCATAAACTTGCCAGCAAAGACCTCGGCATCATATCTCGGCTAGTAAAGATCTCGGACCCAATTGTTATCATCTTACTCATATGCATATCCAGAACCATGATTGCACATGAGATGAATTCCACAAACAAATCCACTCATAACCATCAACCACAACATTATATCTCAAAAATATAGAATTTTCATCATTTAACCATATTTTTTAATTCAGGTAACATAACAACTCACATTTATATCTTAATCACCCATTTCTTATAATATTAGAATATTTCATGTATGACACGTAGGAGAAAGGATAATTTGAGAATTCTACGAGAATTACAAAGTTTTTGAAAGTTCACTTGCCTTAATCAAATCACGGTCAATCAAAACTTGAGCCTTTCCCTTTTGAATGGAATTCATAGCACTACAATCTAATCAAATAATAAGCACTATAAGACTTCAAACTAAAATATTTATATTACTATATGAAGCCTAGACCCAAAATTCTATAGTCAATTCCCAAAATTTCAAGCCTAAGGTTTAATTTCAAATCCTTCTATATTAAAACAAAATATGTACAGTTATGTATATACATTCAAGGACGCCTAAACAAAGAACCAACAACACTGGCAATGTTTGAAGATAAAAAGAAAAGAATATAATAGGATATTTAATAATCCAACGTTGTCATTACTATCCAAAATGAGATAGGTATATAGATTGTCAATGATGATTGCTAATGCGTATCATACACACAAGCTTATCTAGATTCCCACACCATTTTGTAGAATAGTAGTAATACGCTTATATATATACAGGAAACATACATAAATTAATGATGATCCTAAATTTGATAAACTTTTTCGTTACTAGCAAAACTACAAAATCCTTATATATTCTCATGAATACCTATCATTGGACCATTATTACTTTTCACTCACTGTTTCCACCATTACTTTACCACTAATTATTTTTAAAAAATTAAGAATACACGTGGTGCAGGATAACAAATTGAAAGATTCCATTTTGTTTCACTCATTCAATATATATCTCTATCCTCTAAGCAATAAAATTCCGTAGAATAATATTAAATATCAATGAACAATTTATTACACTACATATTACTACATCAAAGGACCATTGACTCACTAACCTGAAAAGTTTTAATGGAGAATCTTCAATATGTCGTCCAAATTCCCTCCTTCTTTATTTTCTAACTTGATTAACTTGCTAAAGAAATGATGTATATGGTCCTATATATATACTACCCTAAGCAGAAAAAATAATTGTCTAGTGGATTTCTCTTTTCTCAAAGATAATCCTCTAGTGGTTTCCATTATTAAAGATAGGATATTTTAATTTATAGTCAACTTCCAACTAGGTTTTTTGTCTTCCTATGAAGATATGCAGCCAACAAATCTTGTCCCCCATACCATTAATAAATTTAGAAACACATTGCATAATTACTCTCCCACTAATCATAAAACAAGAAAAAGAGATTCCACTAATTTTGTCCCCTCACTACTTAATATTAATTCACAACTCACAGGTTACGTAGAATAATACATAATCTTAGTTATCGAAATATTTACTAAAATTTATGAGAAGAACATTTTAAGAAAATAATAGAACAAATTCTCAAAATAGTCTAACAGGTCATTATACTTTCTAATCCACAATAGATTAATAAGGATAAATTACATTATTTCATATGATAAATATTTAAATATAAGATTATCATATTACCTTTTCAAAGATTGATTGTTTATATGTTTTAAGTCGCAACCAAGCAAGTATCTCGCACCTTCAAACAATTGAAAGTAGAGTAATATCTATGTTGTGCTCCCTTTTGACCTCAGACCTTCATATTAGAAAGCATAATAAGTATATTTTAATATTATTTATAACATTGAATATTTAGTAAAATACAATTCAATATTACCAGGAGAGTTATTGCATTCTCAATAGTGGAATCTATCTACATACTACTGATAGATGTAAAAGTTATTCCAAAAATACATTTATAAAAATAAAAGAAGTCAATGCATTAGAAAGTAATAAAGTTTATTATAAACACACTAATTAATATAGTATCTTGGTATTTGTAGTTCTAACATCACAAATTGCTATTACATGTCTTTCAATATTCAACTTTTGCAGCAATTTGGTATCTAGTTCTGATGATTCACCTCATAAAGTTATTGTTTTTTGGTCACATCTGAATTTGATAATTAAATACACAAGTATAAATTTTGAAATTTATAGTAAAAAAAATTTTTAAAGCTAAGATCATTTGCAATTTTATAATAAATTTTTAGAAATAAATTTAACTTACTTCTTGTTCATAAGTACGATCTCTGTTTGACTTGTTTTTTCTCCAATGATGATTTTTGAATTTTCAAATATTCCAAGTATATCTAGAAAGAAAATTACGGAAAATTGTTAAGTAAGGGAAACATATTATGTTTATATTAAATAGTTGATAAATCTAAAAGAATTATTCCCTTGATACGTAATGTTGTATTTTCAAACGAAATAAAATTATTTGAAAAAGAGGCAGTAGAAAACTGAATATTACAATTCTGAATAATAGTGTTGTCGATGAATCCAATCTCAATCTCTTTGTTTACTGCTAGAAAATTTGGATTAGCACATTTAATGCATCAATTTTTTATGATAGAATCCATTGAGAGATTGTCTAAAAATAAATTGTTGAAAAAATAATAAGAAGAATAATATATGAATTTATAACATAAAAAAATAATAAGATGGAGAAGTATTACTTACTTGAGATATTACTTTACGTAAATAGATGAAACTTGTGAATAGATGGAGATGTTATAAACAAAATAATAAAAAAAAATTAAATAAAGAAAATTTATTAGACTAAACTAATTAAACGAAGGCCAGAATATAATTTGAATGGAGCAAATTAAGTTGGCATAACAATTAATATCATTTTCTTTAAATTCAAAAAGTGAAAAAAAAGAAAAAAAATATGAAACAAAGAAAGTAGTGTGTAGTATAAGTAAGTCTGATAATCAAATGAGAAAAATCGTAAAATAAGATCTATCACCACTTAGCATAAATCGATGAAGGGAGTGAATGAATCAAAAGTTGAAGTTGAAGTGTTTTTATAGAAGTAGAGAAGTCATAAATCAAAACGAAAGAAAATAATATTTTATTATGTCTAGGACAAAACTTTTCATCATACAATTAGAATTCATGGTGAAATTAGAAGAATTTTTATTTATTCTCAAATAATTAATACCTTTTTTTCCTCTTCAAAGTGGAAAACTTGTATTATCTTTAAGGAAAAAAAAGTAAAAAAATAAAATAAACCAAACCGTGTTCCCTCAAAAAAAGAAAAACTTTCCTGAAGTTTTTTCCCTTAAATTTTTTTTTCTTTTTCACACATGTTCCTTTTAATTTTTTTCTTTTCGACTAATTTTCTTTTACAGCAAGTCCATTTTAATTGGAAAAAATTTTTTTGTATAGGGATTTTTCTTTATTCAATTTTTTCTTTAATTTTTTTTGACTGGACGTATTTTCCCTTTTAATTTTTTTTCTTTTTGACTAATTTCCTTTTATACCAATAGATTTTAGTTGGAAAAGGATTCTTTGTGTAGTGATTTTTCTTTATTTAATTTTTATTTATATTTAATATTATTAAAATAATAATTCTAAAAAAAAGGTGAAAAGACGATTTTGTCTAAAGATGAGTCTTTTAATGAAGGGCAAAAAGTTCAAACAACATTATTAAGGACCTTCACACTTTTAATATAGTATAGATATAGATTAGGCTAACGGCAGGAGTATTTTTGGTCCCAAAATATAAAGGAGGATATAAGTCGCCTATTTCGCATAGTTCAAAGGCAATTTTGATGCTTTTCTGTATTTTTAATATAAACAAATAAAAAAAAGTAGGTTATTATGTTTTAAGTGAAGAGGTTTTAAGGAGAAAATAGAAAAAATCAAATTATTGTCCAATCAAAGCTAAATATAATGCTCCTTTTATTTGCCCTACTTTCTTTTTGCGGTCGATTTAAAAAAGAATGTATCTTTTTTAGAATTTTTTCGTTAGCTTTTCACATGACTTATTTAAGGTCAAAAGATTCAAAAGTCCTTTTAAACTTGATGTCAAATGAAAATAGGACTTCAAAAATTCAAGAGTAATATTGAAGAAGAGATATAGATGAAAGAAGAATGTAGATACATTTCTCTTATTCTAAGTGTATTTTTGTATATCTTCTAATTGGGCCAAAAGTGCTCTATTTATAAGAGTATCAGTGTGTGTTTGTCAATGAAACTGAAATATTTTTTTCACTTTTTTTGAATTATTGAAGTTAGACTTGGAATTATGTTTAACCATATTTTTATGAAGATTATTTAGAATTTAAAAGTACTTTTTCTAAATGTGGTTCATAGACTCAATTTACAAACTAATAAAATCGATGGCTTGACTATTTTACGTAAATTTATATAATCAAATTTGTTCTAAAAAACATATCTCCAAATAGATAGTCACATAATGGTATAGATTAGATCTAATATCTGAACTGCTATATGTTATTACAAATATTCCCACATATGAGTAGAAGAGATACATGGAATGTAAAGAACGAAAAAGTAAATGAAACATTACATTCATTCATCTCTTTCATAATACTTCCAAAAGTATACTCATATTAAAATATTAGTCTCCAGGAACGTACGTGATAGTCAAGGGTGGGGGTGGGTGAATTGAAATTTATTAGGTTGTTGACTGAGTTTGATGAGTAGTCGACTTAGCAAATGACAGAAAAATAAAGGCAGAAAGTAAAAGTAGACGCAACGACGTATACTGGTTTGGAACACCAATGTAGTGCCTACTTCTAGTCCCTTTGGGTCAGTTAGGGTTCCTTTAAGGTTCAAGCGGAAGGGTGTTTACAAGCTATATTTTTCTCTCAATCTGATGCGTAGATCCGAAATTTCTAACTCCTCTCAAGAAAGCCTAGTCTAAAAAATTTCACTCTTTTTCTCTCTTTCTTTACAATTATTCACACTCAGAGTACAATGCTTTGTAGAGTAGCATAGTAGAGTTTTCAGCTTAGATTATTTTTCTCAAAAGTACAAAACTACTATGTCTAAAAAAGAGGGCTAATATAGGAGGCTTCCAACAATACTAGTCGTTGGTGATTACATGGCCCAAGGGAATTCTTGCAATCAAGGATGTTAGGGGAATCTTTGATTGGGGATATATCCATCTGGATTTGATGCCTTTTCCTTCTTCAGCTCTCTGGATTGGATGTCTTTCCTTCTTCAGTTCTTCAATCTTCTCTTGATTGATTGTATTTCCTTCAGTGATACTTCAACATAATCTTCTTGTCCAGATTGGATCTCTTTCCTTTTGTCAGTGCTTTAGTATATCCTCCTTACTTAAAGATGTGCGATTTGACTTTTTTTCCTTTAAGGCTGGATTCTTTCCTTAAGACTCTCAATCCTCCTTTTGAAGTAATTGCTCCAAGAGTGTCCATTTTCCTCTTTCATTTTTGATTGTGCAAATGAAATTATCAAAATTGATTAAATACTAACAATCTCTCCCTTTTTGATAATGACATTTAGGTTGCTATATGGATACTTCCTTGTTGATTAGTTGGCTCCCCCTGTCTTCGAGCTTCTTGGGATTCTGAGGAGGCTCCCCTATCTTTGTGAGTCCTGGTCAACTTAGTCAACTCCCTATGTCCTTGTACCTATTTTCTTAGATAGAGCGTAGTAATCCAAACATAGTGCATGCAATGCAATGCAAATAGTGTGACAAGCAACAAACAGTATATAGCAATACATATATATTAGTAGTAATCATATAGCAGAAAACAGTTTTCTCCCCCTTGGCATAATAAAAAAGGAGATATTAGAACAAAAATACAAAAAAGCATCTCAAGGGTAGAGAAGGAGTCTGGGGGATAGATAACCCCAATCTTACAGATCCAAAGAAAATTGTCTCGGCAGGAGAAGGAAAATATCAGTGGCGACCTAGAAAATACTTTAGGGTGTTGAGTACGTTTCGACAAAAGGAGTAATAGGACTTCTCAGAGTCCTTAGAGAAGGCATAGTAGGCATTCTGGATGGAGACAACAAGTTCATTGTTGGACGAATTGACTCCTGAGTTCAGAGAGTCGACCTGCTTGATGAGCTTGGTCACGGATCGCACACCTTCCTTTTTGAGGTCTTACACCTCCATCCACAGCTTCCCTAAATAGTTCTTGAGTCCTTACTAAGATGTAGAATCTTGACCAGAGTTGCCTACATGTCCTGTATAGAGTTGGTCATAGAAAGGAGAGAAACCTTAATATCGTCTACCTCTTTAATGAGCACAGCAGCCGAGTCTGCAGAGATCCTGGTCGACTTAGGAGCTTCAGCTTTCACTTTGACCAAATCCTTTTTGTGCTAGTTGTTGTCAACTAGAGTGTATCCCATGCTAGCAAAGTTACGAGAATCATAAGTGGCGGATATTTCAGTGGCATTGAAGCCGAAGAGAGCCACTTGAGATTTACTTAGTATCCGAGATATAAGCAAACCCTAAGGAAGATTGGCAGCAGGGTTGGAATCTTCAGCACTTTCTAACATGTACTCTTTAATCCAGTCGGCCCAGTTGATGCGGTACTTTTTGAAAAGACAGTACAGAATGAAGACATCCCTGTTGGAGATGCTGCTGAGTGAGCCTTTCCTTGGAACCAGAGTAGTAGCAACAATTTGGGCCAGAATGCAATGTTCAAAGCAGAGAGAAAGGGGCCCAAAGTCAGAGGTTTCGAGATGTTCCTCAGAGATGAAGGCCCTGGCTTCTTCTAAAGGTACCTCAAAATCATCCAGCCAATTTCTATCAATGTACGGGACATCACCAGAGAATTCACATCTAAAAATATCCTTGAAGAGTCGTATGTTGATAATAATGCGCACCCCTAGGACGAGAGTTTCCAGGTCATCACTTTGTCCTGCCAGATGGAGATTAGCATAGAACATCTGAACCGCCTCTTCGTAGTATTCCATCCCACAAAGTCTCAGAAGCAAAGAAAGTTTTTGAGCCCACAGAAAGATTTTGACCTTGTAATGGGAGTCTTTGAGTTGCTCGAAGTTAACCACACAACCAGAAACCACTGGCCTCTTTTTGAAAGTTTCGAACTTGGCCTTGGAGGCAGCATCCCAGAACTTGTGAACTTCGTTTTCACCTAGAGGATCGGGAGGAAAAGAATGGGATTTTTTAGGGTTTTTCTTTTTAAGGGATGACTTTTTTCTGGAAGAGATACGAATGGAGGACTTAGTTTCAGAGGAATCAGAGGAGATAAAGCCAATTTCTAGAGAGGAGTTGTTCTCTGGACTTTTTTGAGGGGGCATGGTTCTACTGCGGGTCATAGTGACGAAGAAGAGAGAAAGAGAGAGGGATAAACGAAAATAGTGAAAGAGGAAGATGAGAAGATGGAAAGAGAGAGGGAGGATAAATAGAGAGTGAAGTCACACGGATGAATGTGTGATAATAACGAGGCAGGGAAGTGTAAGAGTTCGACTGACGAAAAGGCATAGTCAGAGGATAATGGTGAGGAATAAGTGCAGGGGCGATAAAAGAGAAAGGAAAGAAAATCACTTCAATTAATGAGCAATACATGCGGAAGATTTTGGCCGAGGGGGGGGGGGGATGGAAAATAACAACAAAAAAGGAAAAATAGATTATAAAAGAAATTTAATGGGAAAAGGGAATAATGTTTAATTTTTCTTGTAGATATAAAAATATTTTTTCATGCAATGGTTTTGTAAAAATATTAGTGAGTTGATTTTCAGTGTTGACAAAATCTAATATAAAATTGTCTTTCTCAACATGATCACGAATAAAATGATGCTCGATGTTAATGTGCCTAGCTCTAGAATGATGCACATTATATTTAGATAAATTAATTGCACTCGTATTATCATAGAAAATAGGAACTTGTTTTATTATCAACTTGAAATCATCAAATTGAAGTATGATCCAAAGCCATTGAGTACCACACCTTCCTATGGCCATATATTCTGATTCTGTCGTTGATAGGGCAATCGAGGTCTATTTTTTGCTTTGCCAAGGTATGAGTAATTTGCCTAGTAGCTGGCACGAACTATTAGTGCTCTTTCTATCAACTTTGTCACTTACAAAGCCTGCATCTAAGTAACCAGTTAGAGAAAACGTAGCATAGTTTGGATACCCCAAATTCGTGTTCCGATGAGGTAACAGATTATTCTCTTCGCAACGGTCAGATGGTACTCCTTGGGAGTCAGCTGGAACATTGCACATTTGCACATACTAAACATGATATCAGGTCAACTCGGAGTAAGATAAAGTAGAGATACAATCATGCCCCAATACATTTTTTCATCAACACTTTTCCCATCTTGATTTGATTCAAGGCAGGTGGAAGGGCTTATTGGAATTCTGTAGGCCTTTCTATCATCCAGTCTAAATCGTTTGATCATCTCCTTTGGCATATTTACTTTGGAAGATAAAGATGTCTTTGTCATTTTGTTTGATTTGAAGCCTCAGAAAGAAAGTGAGCTCACCCATGAGGCTCATTTCGAACTCTCCCTTCATAAGCTTAGCAACATTCTCACACAAAAAGATGTTAGGACTGCCAAAAATAATGTCATCGATGTAAATTTGAACAATAAGCAAATTTAAATTAATTTTTTGGACAAAAAAAATGATGTCACTGTTTCCCTTTTAAAATCATTTTCAAGAAAAAAGTTACTAAGATGTTCATACCAAGCCTTTGGGGCTTGCTTCAGTCCATAAAGAGCTTTAGATAGTTGAAAATATGATTTAGAAAAGATGGATCTTCAAAACCAAGGGGTTGTTTGACAAAAACGTTTTCTTTGATGAACCCATTTAAAAAAGCACTTTTGACGTCCATTTGAAAGAGTTTGAAGTGATAAAAGGAGGCATAAGCAAGTAGGATACGAATAGATTCTAACCTTGCTACCACAACAAATGTTTCATCGTAGTCTATACCTTCTTGCAGAGAATAGCCTTGGGCTACTAACCTGTCCTTTTTTCTGACAATATTTTCGTCTTTGTCCATTTTATTTCAAAAGACCTATTTTGCTCCAATGATAGATCAATCAAATGGTCTTTCAATAAGAGTCCATACTTGATTTAGGTCAAATTGTTTAATCTTTTCTTTCGTGGCCTTTATCTATATATCATCTTTGAGTACTTCATCAACTTTCTTTGGTTCCAGTTGAGAAACTAGGGCAACTAAGGCTTGTTTCCTTAAAGATGCCCTGGCTTGCATTCTGTCTGGTGTGTTTCAAATGATGAAATCATTTGGATAACTTACACTATGTCTCTATTCTCTCGAAACTACAATTTTTTCTGGTAGCGCAGACGAGTTCTCAAGACTGGGAGTCGACTCCTCTGTTTGATCAGTGTTAGTAGAGGAAGGGTTTGTAGTATTTTGAACAGGAGAATCATCCTCAGGGAGTTGCATGCTTGGGTTAGAGTCATCAAAAACAACATGTACAGATTCTTAAACACTAAGAGTGCGCTTATTAAAAACTCTAAAAGCACGGCTAGAGAGAGAGTAACCAAGAAATATACCTTCGTCACTTCGTCGATCAAACTTACCAAGATTGTTCTTACTGTTATTATAGACATAACATTTTGCATCCAAAGGGGTGGAAACAACTGATATTAGGTTCCTTCCCCTTCCAGAGTTTGTAAGGAGTTTTCCCTATAATAGGTCTTAACAGGTCTGATCATATACATGTTATGAACATGACAAGCTGTACTGACTGCTTCTTCCTAGAAGTGGTTTGGTAGATCTTGATCCAATAGCGTGGTTCGAGCAGTATCTTAGAGTGAATGATTCTTTCATTCAACCACTCCATTTTATTGTGGAAATCTGGATGAAGAGAAATTTGAGAGATGTAGTTGTTATTGCAAAATTCTTCAAAGAGTTTATTTTCAAACTCTCCTCCATGGTCACTGTGGATGCTAGTAATGAAATAGCCAGCCTTTCTTTGAATCTTTTTATAGAAAACCTCAAAATTTGTAAAAGCTTCATGCTTATGAGATAAGAAAATAACCCAGGTAAAACAGGAATAATCACCAACAATAACAAAAGCATAACATTTACCACCAATACTTGCCATTTTCGTAGGTCCAAATAGATCCATATGCAGCAGCTACAGTGATTTTGAAGTCCTGACATTGTTTGTGGCTTTGAATGAGGATCTAATTTGTTTTCCAAACTGAAAAGCATCACAGGGATGATCCTTCTCGAATTTTAACATGGGAAGTCTAATGACTAGTTTAAGTCTGTACAGTTTTTCGATTGCATGCATGCTGGCATGACCAAGTTTCCTGTACCATATACATGGATCGTTTGTAATTGTTGTCAAGCATGTGAGAGTGGGAAGGTCTACATTGTTCAGCACGTAGATGTTTTCTACTCGATCCGTTACAATAGTAATGTTCTTTGACAGGTTTTTGATGGTGCATTTTACAGTGTTGAAATGTGTGTCAAAGCCAGCATCATAAAGTTGACTGATACTTAGCAGATTATGTTTCAGTCCTTCTACCAGATAGACCTCGATGAGATCACACGATGGGTTGATTGTGATCGTACCGACGCCTATGACTTCACCTTTTGCATTGTCACTAAACATGACACACCCTTCATTAAATTTCTTAACACTTTTAAAATTTTCTTTTTTTTTCGATCGTATGTCTTGAGCATCCACTGTCTATGATCCACATTCCCTTCTTGTAAGACTACTTTAGGGGTGTTTGCATCAAGAAGCAATCAATTTGTTTTAGGTCCCCAATTTGCATTGGGTCCTTGATTATTAGCAGTAGAGACTTTTGGTCTCCAAATCTATATTCCTGTTTTAAGAGTTTTGCACCCGAAGGATTTATGATCGACTTTGCCATAAGTGAAACAAGTGGAATTATAAAGATCATTATTTTCAAAATCACAGGTTTTTGGTTGAGTTTTACAAAAACGTGTTGTTGAGTGAAAGAAATGATGACTTGATGGTTTTTGGATGCTGTTTAGACACATCTTAACTTCATCAAGCTCCTCTTGAAGTAAGTCGACTTTAGCTTGACTTCCTTCAAGAAAAATCTCCCAGTTTTTCTTTTCATTAGAAATCTTGTTATACTTATCAATGGCCTTTTGAAGTTTGTCAGTAAGCATATCAATCGTGTTCTGAAGGTCATAACAATTAGGGCATTTAGGGATTCTTACCTCACTGGTTTCTCCAAGTTCCATGAAGCAGATCTTTGCAGTTTCAGTTGGATCTTCCTCAGATCCTTCTTCGTCACTCCATGCACCTAGTGACTTTGGCTTGTTGCCTTTGCGAGAGTTTTTCCTCCTCAGTTCTGGGCAGTTTTAACGAATATGTATTGGCCTTCCACAGTAGTAGCATCAATCAACATTTCGCTCATTTTACCTGGACTCCTACTATGCCTTTGTCTCCATTGCCTGAGCATCTGCCTAACTCCTCAAGTGATCAGTGTCATCCCCTCAATGTTGGTTTCATCCAACTCTTCTTCCTTAATGAAAGATTCTACTTTGAAGGCGACTGACTTTTTCTTGTCATCTTTCTGATATCCCTGGATGTGATTATGCTCATATGCCATGAGATGTTCACGCAGTAAAATATATGTCATATTTTGCATATCACTATCTTCTAGAATAGCAACTTTTGTTTCCCAAGCTTTGGGAAGGCTTCAAATTAGTTTTCTGACTTGTAGGGAATTTGCATATACCATAGCCAAGGATCTCATCTCACTGACTATTTTGCTAAATCTGGAGAACATAGTTTCGACGTCTTCATTGTTAGCCATTTTGAACAGTTAGTATTCGTTGACTAGAGCGTTTATTCGAGCCTCCTTGACCTTGTTTGTTCCTTCGTAGGTGACTTCAAGTTTATCCCACATCTTCTTCGCAGTTTCGCAAATAGATACTTTGTCATACTCAGATCCACTTACAACACAGTAGAGAAGACTAATGGCTTGGACATTTGTCTGTAGAACTTCCTGCTGATCTTTCATAATTTCGAAGGACTCCAGATCAATGGGTTTTTCAACAGATGTTCCAAGAATAGCTTTGGGACCCTTCTTCATGACCAGTCAAGCCTTATAGTTAGTGGATTAAATGAAGATTCTAAATCTCTCCTTCTAGTAGTGCTGACCATTGAAGTAAGGAGGACGATTTAAAGAGTGACCATCTTCAAGGATAGCACCGAAAATTTGATAGTTATCCATTTTGATCTTTTCTCACAAGCTGTTAGACTTATGAAGTGAGACCTCCCTCTAATACCAATTGATAGTTAAAAGGGGGGTGAATTAAAATTTATTCGGTAGTTGACTGAGTTTGATGAGTAGTCGACTTACCAAATGACAGAAAAAATAAAGGCAGAAAGTAAAAAATAGACACAACTATGTATACTGGTTCAGAATACCAATGTGGTACCTACTTCTAGTCTCCTTGGGTCAGTAAGGGCTCCTTTAAGGTTCAAGTGAAAAGGTGTTTACAAGCTATCTTTTTCTCTCAATCCAATGTGCAGATCAGAAATTTCTAACTCCTCTCAAGAAAGCCTAGTCTAGAAAATCTCACTCTTTTTCTCTCTTTCTTTACAATTGTTCACACTTAGAGTACAATGCTTTGTAGAGTAGAATAGTAGAGTTTTCAGCCTAGATTATTTTTCTCAAAAATACAAAACTACTATGTCTAAGAAAGAGGGCTAATCTAGGAGACTTCCAATGAAACTAGTCGTTGGTGATTATATGACCCAAGGAAATTCTTCCAATCAAGGATGCTGGGGGAATCATTGATTGGGGATATATCTATCTAGATTTGATGTCTTTTCCTTCTTCAGCTCTCTGCATTGGATGTCTTTGCTTCTTCATCTCTTCAATCTTCTCTTGATTGATTGTCTTTCCTTCACTGATACTTTAGCATAATCTTCTTGTCTAGATTGGATCTCTTTCCTTTTGTCAGTACTTAAGTATATTCTCCTTCCTTTAAGGTGTGCGATTAGACTTCTTTTCCTTTAAGGCTGGATTCTTTCCTTAAAACTCTCTGTCCTCCTTTTGAAGTAATTGCTCCAAAAGTGTCCATTTTCCTCTTTCCTTTCTTATTTTCTTGCAAATGAAATCATCAAAATTGACTAGATGCTAACAATGTGTTGCACGTTTATCCCTAACCATTCAATAGAAATTTTGTGCTGCAAATAATAAATTTTAAATGATATGTGTATTTTTGAACTCTAAATCATAAAATAACAGTAAGTAAATATAACAATATAACCGCTCGTAAATTGAAGTTAGAAAACCTTCAAACTTAATGTTACTTTTGTTTTTTTTGTGTGTGTGTGTGTGTTAGTTAGTTTAGTTTTAAAGTAAATACATAATCAAACATATATAAGTGTATGCATATTTTAAAAGTATTACCTCCTAAAATTAACTATTATGTATGAAAATAAAAGCTAATTTCTTACATTGCCCTTTCCAATGGAGTTCGAAGATACAATCCTTTATTGATTAATCGATACTAATAATGAATACCATCATGATCAATCCAATGCAGTTAGAAGTCATAAGAATCTTGCTTCAACTCAAACATATAAATGTTTTAAAAAGAAATTAAAAATCAAAATAAAGGGAGATGATTGTACTATATTATTATTGTACAGCATAAAAAGAAAAAATACAATATCAAGTATTAAAATTATTAGAATAACAATTGAGACATACAAAGAAATATGAGAGAATAATAAGCTACTAATTTGTTATGCTTAATTAAGTACATGAAATTGAAGATGATGGAAAAGAAGGAGAGTTTGAGAAGATTATTGTAAAAGTTATAATATAATAACCCATAAGCACACACAAAAAAAACTTTAATAAACATAACTAATTAAAATGCAAATAACAAATAAGTGGAAGAAAGAAGGATAAATATGGGATATTTATACTAATATGTGAGGAGAATCCTAGAATTCCTTTTTATCATATTATTAAAACTATAGAAAAATAAAAAAATCAAATTAAAGGAGTAAAGAAAGGAGATTTACATGAATTTATAATTATCATTGGAAGGTGAAACAAAGAAATATTAAATTGACATCTTAGAGATTGACATCAATGAATTCATTCGTAAGTGAAAGATGAAATCAATTCTAAAAAATTGAATTAGATAAAATTCTTATGTTAAAAAAATTAATCCACAATAAATAACATTATAACAACAACATTACCCCAATGCTTCAAAGGTTTTCGCCCATTGCGGGGTAAGGATGTACGCAGCCTGACCCATATGTTTGAAAACATAGCGCGACTGTTTCTGGATGACCCATAATGAGCGTCGAAAGTTGCATTGACTAACTGCTACTTCACAATTGAAAGAAGCGCAGACAGTTTAAAGATGATTTAATTTTCAAATATGATTCACAAATAATTCAATGCCATTTTGATTGGGTTAACAGTTGCTTACGTTTTTTTTAAAAAAAAATTACTATTCACTTTATTATTTATTAAATAATGGTAATGTTGATGTCAATTTTGAAAATTGAAACTGAAAATACCAATTCTTTAAAATCAACTTCTATGCATTTTGATATTGATTTAACCTTCCCAAAATGATGATTTAATTTTTGATGAAAGAAATTTTGGTTATTCAACTTTGCTCTTAAAATCTTTCTACTTTTAATATAATTAGTATAAGTATTCGTGCGATGCGCGGTCAACTGATAAATAAAATTATAAATATACAGATTTATTAAACAAATTTCAAATTTTTGAAGAAAAAAATGGTATTATAAGATTTACATGATAGGATGTAGGGCTGCTTATTGAATGGATTTATAAATATTCTAATCCATTAGTTGATCAATAAGCTATCAATCGATTCAATATTGAAATAATAATTAATGGTCATGCTCCCTTTCTTCACTTTTATTCATCATTATAATGATCTCCAAACAAACAAAATAATTTTTGTAGCTCTAGTTAAGTTAGTAATTCCATTATTGTAAATCATAAAGAGAAACATATGAAAGTGTAAATTGTGAAGGTGCATGTACATAAGCATTTATTTAATAATAAATATATTTGCTATGAAAATTTTACTATTATAATTCTTAATAAGTTACATTTTATCCAATGAGAAAATTGAGCAATCCATCCTCGTACCAATAAATCGTTAATATTTAAAATTTTAACCCATTCACCAACGATTAATTTAATAATCCAATATGAATAAGTCAATTTAGTAGTTGACTTAGCCGATACGATTCCATTTTGAAACGTGCTAATAGAATACTTGCATATTGAACCCCTCATCAACAACAACAACAACAACAACATACCCCAGTGCCTTAAAAGGCTCCCGCTCATTGCAGGGTGAGGGGGGGGTCGGATGTACGCAGCCTAACCCCTATATTTAAAAA